>PVIH01012097.1:0-29944 GCA_004025045.1 Sigmodon hispidus
AAAAAAAAAAAAAAAAAAAAAAAAAGAAAAACAAACAGGCTGGACAGATGGATCAGAGGTTAAGAGCACTGACTGCTCTTCCAAAGGTCCTGAGTTCAGTTCCCAGCAACCTCATGGTGGCTCACAACCATCTATAATGAGATCGGGTGCCCTCTTCTGTATACTATATACATAATAAATAAATAAATAAATATTTTCTGGAAAAAAGAAAAGAAAAACAAACAAATCCATAATGTAAACCAGGGTATGGTGGCTCAATCCTTAAGGCCAGCACTCTGGAAGCATAGTCAGGAATATCACTGTAAGTTAGAACCCAGCCTGGTCTAAGTAGTGAGTTCAACACCAGCCAGTGTTACACAATGAGGTGTGGTCAAAACAGCAATGGACCAGGATAAACCAGTGAGACAGTTCAGCAGGCAAAGGCTCTTGCTGCCAAGCCTGAGACCTGAGATCAAGTCAAGGAACCACGTGGTAGAAGGAGGGAAGCAACTCCACAGGTTCTCTGACTGCCATAGACACAGTAGGCACACCATGGCATGTGTACCCCCCACACACAAATAAATAATTAACACTAAGCTAAACAATAAAAGTGAATGCAGATAAACAATGTTCTCTTTGTTTCATCCAACAAACAAAAGCATGTGGATTTTCTTTCTCGGACAGGGTCTAGGCTAGCCTTAAGGTTGACATGGAAAGGACAGGAATTGGCACAGGACACACCAAGACCAAGTTCTCAGCACAAAAGAGATTATTTTCCCCAGAGGGACAAAGGATGGGGAATAAGAGACAGAGGACAAAGGAGAGGGGACAGAGAGGACTATTTCCCTGGGAGGGACAAAGGACTGCCAATGGATAGAGAGGAGACAGATGTGGCCCATAGGAAAATGGCCGTTTATAGGGGGAAAGGGGAGAGCCCATGTTTGGATGATTTGTTTGGCTGGACATGTTAATTAGAGCAGACAAAGGGGGCTTTTGATTGCTGGACATTACTGATCAGCCTTAGGAGTGAGTCTGGCATATACAGTGTCCAAGTGGAGGGGATAGACCTTGGTGGCTAGCTCTAGGGATGCAATCTATGGTTTACAGAGAAAGGAAAAGGGACCTGCTGCCCCTGCCACGTTTGCCGTGTTCACCCCTGCTAGAGCCACAACATCTTCTTGCCTTCGCTTAGATGCTCTATGATAACAGGCATGAGCCACCATAACTGGCTTCTGAGCAGGAAAGTTGTAGGCATTGAAATGTGGTTGTGATGTATGTCCCATCCTTGCAACCTCAGCACTGAGAAAGCTGAGGCAAGACGATCTGGAGTTCAAATCAAATCTGCCCTGGCAACATATAGTAAGACAAATACTATATATAGAAGGGGAGACTGAAGAGATGTCGCAGTGGGAGAGTGCATGCTACGAGTCCGTGAGGATCTGAGTTTGGAAGCCAGTACCTATGTAAAAAGGCAAACTGGAGGGATGGGGCAGGTGTGTGTGTGTGTGTGTGTGTGTGTTGAATAGGAGGATAGCTAAGACTCAAGGGCTCCAGGCTGAGTGAGAGACCTCCTCTGGCCTCCAGATTCATATACTCAAGCACGCACACACTCACACACATAAAAATTCACATTTGTCAAGCCTGTGAACTCTCAGGTCTCCAATGTTTCTTCTGACACACAGGTCTAGCTGTAAAAGCTTTGGTGCCTGTAGCTTCTTCTGCAATGTCTTTACACACCAACCCCTGTGGGGGCCTCTTCCTGCAATGAACTCCCAACCTGCTGGGGCCTGCTTCCCCAAGGGTATCCCCCAGGCAATACTTCATCCCTAACTTCCTTTTAAAGGAGGTAGTTTATACCTTTTCCCCTTAGGTCATGAGACTCTTTGAGGGTAGAGGTAAAGATAAGGCTTCTTTCTGCAGTCTGTTCCCTAGTTCTCACATTCAAAGAGGAAGGTCACCACTTTATGCCTGCTGCACATGACTGGCTCAGGATGAAGCAATCCTTGCGGGTGTAGGAGAGGATGAGGTCAGCCAACAGCAGGAACCAAACAGCAGCTTAGCTAATGCAAGGGGCAGGGAAAAGCTTGGAAGTCACAGTTCTCCTTAGTCAACTATGCTCAAGGCACCTTTAAAATATTTTGTTGCTTTTTTAAAGATAGGATCTCCCTGTGTAGTCCTTGAACAACTCTCCAAGTATACCAGACTGGCTTTGAACTCATAGATTAGCTTGTCTCTGTCTGCCCGATGCTGGGACTGGAAGTGTGTGTGTGTGCCTGCTCACAAAAGAGAAACATAAACACCAAGCTAGAGAAATCTTTTTTCTACAGTGATGTAACTGCCTGCAAGATATGCTAGGGCAGTGGTGGTATAAAGCCTGTGGGCGTAATCAATAAGTGATATAATTTAGTGTCCAGTCTACAAGATGAAACCCATACCTGTTACTGCCTGGATGACCAAGAACCTGAGATCAGATAACCCAAGGACCTACCTAGCACAAATATAAAGGTATGATATAAAGAAAAGAAAAACAAAATGTAATGATAGACTCCTAAAGATGTTCTTCTACACTCATAGATGAATGTCTTGCTCAGTCATCATCAGACAAGCTTTTTCCTGCAGCAGAGGGGAACAAATAGAGAGACCCACAGCCAGACACTGTGCAGAACCTAGAGCTCAGGGAAACACAGCCACCCCCTTCTAGCCTCTCACAAGAGGAGTCAGAAAGACTGTTATGAGCCAGAGTGGATGGAGGACACCAAGATAGCAAGATCATAAGCAAAGCTCATGTGAACTCAGAGACTGCAGCAATATGCACCGGATCCTTGGTATATACAACATGGCTTCCTGTTTAGTTTTTTTTTTTTTCTTAAGATTTATTATGTGTGCAGTATACAGAAGAGGGTATTGGATGTCATTGTAGATGATTATGAGCCATCATGTGGTTGCTGAGAGTGCTCTTAACCTCTGAGCCACTTCTCCAGCCCTGTTCAGTGTTTTTTGATATTTCTTTTTTTTTTTTGATATTTATTATGTATACAATATTCAGAAGAGGGTACCAGATCTCATTTTAGATGGTTGTGAGCCACCATATGGTTGCTGGAAATTGAACTCAGGACCTCTGGAAGAACAGTCAGTGCTCTTAACCTCTGAGTTCACTAGCTGATCAACATTTAATTGGGCTCCAGTTTGGGCTTTTATTTGGTTGTTTGAAGTTTTATTGTTCTTTTTGGATGTGGCTTTGTTTTCTTTTGGAGGGGTGCTATTGTATTGTTTTTTAAGACAAAAAAAATTAAAGTGGTGTGGTAGGTCTGGGGACAGTATCTGGGGGGCCTTGGGAGAGGGAAATAGCAAAGTATTTGGAAATTTTTTTTTAAACTTTATTTATTTATTTATTTAATTTGCCTGGAACTGGAACTACAGACTGTTGTTAGCTGATATGTGGGTGCTGGGAATCGAACCCGGGTCCTCTGAAAGAGCAGACAGTGCTCTTAACCGCTGAGCCATCTCTCCAGCCCCTGGAAATTTTTTTAAAAAATAAAAGCTATAATAAAATCAAAAGCTGCACATAGTAGCATGCTCCTATAATCCCAATGCTAAAGAACTGAATGCCTGGGGCTTGCTAGTCAGCTAGTTAAGGTTCAGTGAGATTCTGTCTCCAAAAGGAAGGGGGCTGGCTCAGTGGGTAAAAGTACTAGCCACATAAACCTTGATGGAAGACCATCTCCTGAAAAATGTCTTCTGTGAGCCAACGAGGTGGCTCAGCAGGCAGACACCTGCAACCAAGACAACACTGAGTTTCATTTCAGGGATCCACAGAATCAAGGGAAAAGATGGATCCCCACAGATTGTCCTTTTTAGAAGTTGCATTTTGGCCTCAACACAAGCACCATAGCATATATACACCCAAAATAACAGCTCTTTTTTTTTTTTTTTTAAAGATTTATTATGTATATAGTATACAGAAGAGGGTGCCAGATGTCATCATAGATGGTTGTGAGGCACCATGTGGTTGCTAGGAATAGAACTCAGAACCTCTGGAAGAACAGTCAGTGCTTTTAACCTCTGAGCCATCTCTCCAGCACCCCCACGATAACATCTTTTTAAAGATGTGGAGTAACAGCTGCTAGAGAGATGGCTCAGCAGTTAAGAGCACTGACTGCTCTTCCAGATGACCAGGGTTCGATTCCCAGCACCCACGTGGCAGCTCACAACTGTCTGTAGTTCCAGTTTCCAGTTCCAGGCAAACACCAAGAAAAATACATAAATAAGAAAAAAAAAAAAAAAAAAAGATGTGGAGTAACTATTGACTTCTGATACACCTCTTCCCACAGGAACATGCACTCAAACACATGCATACACCACACCAGATATCTGCCAATATGTTAAAATAGCATAATAAGCTTCGCAATTTAAATAAAACACACAGGAAGACTGCTGTATTTTAACAATATCTAATTCTATTTAATAGTTCAGACTACAATTATCAGTCTTCAGGAACATATATAAATACAGTCACAGACCATAAATACCCATTTGGTGAAGCGTCTACCTCTAGGCCAAGAAAAAAAAAAATCTTCAAAGTAAACAACCTTAAGCTGAGCCCCACTAACTACTGAGGTAAGTTTCATCCAAAGTGACTAGTTACGCAACATCCTTCACATGGTTCTTGTCTTATAACAAAAACGAAACTGATACACATGCTCAAACAAAACAAAAATACTTCAACTATTATAAATAAGCAAAATAAATATTCCTGGTAAAACTCAATCATGAGATTATTTCCCTGTTTAACCAATTTTTAGTTTTAATTTACAGACACATTAATCATGTTTCAATTCGAGGACACCTCAGGAAAGATCAGTCATTAGACTAATCCCATCACTTCTGGTAGGTGTCACTTCCTTGTGGTCAGAACAGGCAACATCCTTTCCGTTCGTTTTCAGACACTATTTGTACTTGCCTTGCCATATAAAACATCAGAACTCATTTCTAGTTTTGCGCCCTAAGACTGGGGTGACCATTTTCTCATCCCCCAGCCCACCCTCCAGCTACCTTATTCTTATTTGTTGACTTAAACTTCTGTCAAACTATAAACGACAGCAGCAGAGTGATGTCTCTAGAGGCAGCTAGGTTATCTAACGCCCATCTTTGACAAATAACATTTCCTGCTTTTTAATGTTCAATTCTGTTTATGTTCCTGCTTTTAAAACCCTTTCAGCCTTTGATAATTTCCTAGTTTTAGCTAATACAAATAATAGAAAATGAAGCCATTCTTTCAGCAGACCGATTTCAACATATATACTCAGTAGCCAGGCTTAGGGTGCTCAATTCTTAGTTTTAAAGGAACCTCAATGCTGTTTTACAAAACAGGTATTTTATCCTTAATACTGATGAAGATACACAGAAATTCCTTCTCCTCCTTGTCATGTTTGTTTTCTTTCACTTTGGTAACAGTCAATCCAGAGAGTGTAAGATCTCATGGTGGTTTTTGTTTATATTTCTCTGAATCACTTAGCTGTTGGCCATCTGTGTGCCTTTTAGGGAGCATCTACTCCAGTCCTTTGCCTCTATTAACCAGGACTGATCTGGAGTAGTTTGAACTTCACATTTATAACCCAATTAAAAAACTCTAAAGCTGGCTGGTGGTGATGTCTCAGGAAACAAAGTCATCTCTAAATTTAAGGCTAGTCTAGTCTACAAAAGGTACTTCCAGGAGTGCCAGGGATATAGCAAAACTTGGTCTCAAACAAACAACAACAAAAGTCCTCTAAGAAATACTTGAGGCAGACTAAAAAAATTAAGAACTTCTTATGAATCTTTTACTAAAAGTTTTAATTATACCAACTTTAAAAAGTGTCTTCTTTTTCATTGTCTCAGGTTATATAAAATCCCAACTCCCTTTATCACATAACAATCTGTAAGAATTTTACTAGCACCAAGTGACCTTGATACACTTTTAATTTTTTTTTTTTCAGTTACTTGGTAGTTTTCCGTCCTTTCCAGTTAATGGTTAACAAGCTAAAAAGTCATCTAAATAGCTGGGCGTGGTGGTGGTGCACGCCTTTAATCCCAGCATTTAAGATTAAGAGGCTGAGGCCAGTCTGGTCTACAAAGGAAACTCTGGAACAGCTGGGATTATTAACCAGAGAAATCCTGCCTCAAAAAACAACAATAAAAAAAAAGTCACCTAAACAGACATAACAGGTTTGTAGTGACCTATGCAATCAGCATTCACTATAACACTCAATGTTAACAAAGATAAAATGTTTTTCTCTGAAGATTACGTAGATGAAACTAAATAGTACACATTCTGGAGTTGCTGTCAAAAAGGGAAATACTGAATACTGAACAACCATTCCCCCATCAAATGTAATTATTCCATATGCCCCTTTCCATAACAGGTGACAGCAACCTTTCACAGAACCACCAGACCAACTCTTGAAAGAGAGATGGATTAGTGGGTACTTCCCATTTCCACAACTCCTCTAGTCTTCTTTTAAAATAAATGTGGTTTCACGTTATCACATCTCAAAGAATGATTTCTAAAAACTTTCCTGATGAAACTCATTTCCATCCTATACATCATCCGTACTCAGGGAACCAAAAGCAAGCGTTTCTCCTCATCCCTCTCCATCACATCACAGTCCATCCTACAATAGACATTTGTACCAGCTGGGGGAACTTCCTTTCTTGGAGTCCCCTTCTTGCAGAAATTTTCAAAGAACTCAGGTCACTAAACTAAAAAGCTTGGAAAAAAAATTCAGAAGTTTCTGCCGGAAATTCAACTTGTCTCCAATTCTCCGGAGTTGAGCACACTCATCTTCCAGGTCTGAAAAAGAAAAGTCAAACATAAACATTAATGTGGACAACAGTCCTAACTGTAAACTATCAAGAGTTAGCACACACTATGTATGTGACAAGCTGAGGCTCTCACAGACTACTTGAACTTCAGTGCACCTGACTTTCCTAACATGGTAATATAAACACACATAGGTCAGTAAGAGTATAAGCATTTGTTTTGATGGATAAGGTCAGCTCTCCTCCAAATATAGAAATTACATCCATTAAATTTTATCACCAGGACCATTAGTCAGCCCTTTGCAGTCTTCCATGATGTCATCCTTTTCTCATAAAGCCCGACAAGGAACAAAAGCTACATTCCAATCACTTGAACTATTTTCAAGTAGACTTGATCTTCAGATGGCAGTATCTCATGACTCATGCCATCCTCGAAGCAGGCAAATATATAAACATATTCTTTAGGGATTCTTTCCTTCTCCCCCACAAGAATCATAAAAGCTTAGTGTAAAGTTGGAGTTTGTATTCTAAAACAAACTTACTTTGTTGATTCGGAAAAAAAAATCTCTGGGTTAAGTCTGCAGTGTAGCTGATGATCTTGACCTCCTAATTCTTCTGCCTCCTTCCTAGTGCTGTGTGCTGTATTTGCACCTTGGCTTTGTAACATATTTTTTTTAAATTTACATTTTGCCCTAATCCAATTTATTTCTTTCTACAAGCCTACTACTTTGTATCAATCCATTGTCTTTACAAAAAGTAGATTGATTCCCATATTTATTACTTTCTGTGAACTAAAGTATAGTAATTAGCTGGATGTTAAGAAAAATGTTTTCATGTAATTGAATCTTCATGCTAAATAAAATTAATATTGCTCATTTTCTTTCGTAATTTACAGAGACCTCAGAAATTGTTTTTTTACCACTTTGATTCATTTTTAAGACAATACTGACTATGAACTTTACAACCCAGGCTACAAATTCAAATATGATTTTTGCAAACTCATGAAGGCTGGAAATAAATGTGAGCTGTAGTTATGTGAAGAAAACATTTAAACCCACATTTCAGCCAACAAGAGGCAAGTGGCCCGTCCTAACTCATATGACGGCACATGCCTAATTCCTGCACAACTCTTTCTTAGTGGGCTTCAAGGCTAAACATGGGGAAAACAGACATTTCTTTCTAGTTAAGTTACGTGGGTTACATTATACACATAACCCTTTAAAAACAGTAGGGTAGTGGGTCAGTTGGTACAGTGCTGAGTAAACAGATGTTGTGGCACACAAGTTTATAATCCCAGAGGTAGGCAGAACTATATAGGTCAAGGTCAGACCACACCCCTCTGCAAAAGAAAAAACCAAAACCAAACAACAAACCCGAACTCACTACTATCTAGCACCCAATTTAGAAACATGATGTACACCCCAAAAGGTGGACTGACTGTCTCTCATCCAAGTAAGCACCAAAGAAAGGTGACCTAAAGCCAATTAAGGCATTAAGTCACACTAACAGTCACACTTTTCTCAGCACCGCCCACTGGGGCTAAGAAATAAAAGAGCAAAAGGAATACTGCAGGTGTCTGAAGAAATTAGCTGTCTGACCTAGAGATTTCCGACCCTTAAGCGGCTGGCTGCAGACCTGTTTGATGAGATTCACAAAAAAGGTGCTGGGGTGAAAAGATGCACAACAAAAGTGATTCAGTTGGGTACAAGGGAATGCAAAAAAGAACTCCTCCACACCGGCTAAGCCTCATTCTTCTTCCCTAACCTTCCCCACAGGGACAGTAAAAATGTTAACTAAGGAGGAAGGCCTCCTGGGTTTCAGAACTCAGGCACTCCGACGGGGTATCTTTAAACCTTAACAGCCCAGAATGGAAGTGAGCCTAGGGAACTGCTTTTTAGTCCTGGGAGTCTTCTGAGCTGGGTTCCCAGGGACCATGCCCTGCCTCCAGCAGCGCCCAGCAGGCTTGTCTAGGGTGGCCGGCTGCACGCCCCCTCCCCCAGCTGTGGAGATGGGCAACGAGCAGAGAAAAGAAGCCTGGCTAACATGCTGCTGCTTCGAGAACTTTCTGATGGTGTTCCTAAGGCTCGCGCCTAATTGGCGCGAGCTCCAACGGACTAAGCCTGGCCTCCGAAGCCCTGCAGCGCCCGGGCCTGTACCTGCTGGCATCCGCGTTGGGCTTGGGCTCCTGGTCACACTCTTTCGCGCTTTCTTGCCAGGCATCTCTGCCAGCACTGCAGTGATATCGGGTTCACCCCACGTGGAATACAGCTTGTCTCCAATCCTCCTGAGCTGAGCTGCGAACTCGGGGGCTAGCTCTAAAAAGGAAGCAAACCCCTGAAAATTAACACTGACAGCAATCCACACCCACCTAGCCAGCATCCAAGGATGCTTCTTGAGCATGCTTGTTTCTCAAGGGTGAGAACTTAGAATTGTGTGCACACCAACCCTGACAGCTCAGTACAAGAGTTAAGAATATAGACGTTCATTTTAAGCAACGCAGTGAGGTCTCTCTTTTATCTCTCACTTAAGAGTGACCAGGGAACAGAAGTCAAGTTTCTAAAAACATGTCCCATAGATCTGTTTTTCCAATGACAAAGTATCATTGCTCAATTATGCCCTCCTTTAAAAACTTGATATTGTCTCATAAAATTTTACTATAAAAGTCCGCAGTCCATAAAATAATTTAAAGCCAAACCAGTTTTCCTGCAAGCCTACTTTGCACCAATTTACAGCTATAGCAAAAAAAAAACAAAAAACAAAAAACCAAAAACCAAAAACAGAAGAAACGTTAAATTCATGTCTTACTACCTTTTAGAATTTAGGTACTAATTGCTGAGTAATACTAAGAATAGTCCAGTTAGCTGAATATTAAAAAAAAAAACATTGTTACAAGTAAAATTAGTATTTAATTAATCTACTTTAAAAAACTATTTCAAAGACCAATTCCCCTCAAAGACTATGACAGAAATTATGAATACATTAAAAAGCTAGCCTACTTTGTAACCTGTTAGGCTGACAATGAAGATAAAGTTAAGGACATAGTAAAACAAACTCTTAAGCCTACTTTTTAATATCTATAAGGGCGGGCTAAGTGAAACCACAGGCCCTAAGAGATTCCACAGTGTACCGGGTTTTAACTAGTTCCAGGGGCAAATATTTTCAGAAATAATCACAGAACACTCTTTAAAGTAAACTATATGCATTAACACGCAGGCTTTAAAAATTCAGCATAAAATTTGAGAAGTCCCGATTTCTAGGCGCACTTAGTACTTTTTCAAAAGGGGGAGAGGTTCGCAGCTCCAAGATCCCAGGGCTCCAGACAGGCTGGACATTTGCTTGCCATTGCTCTCCACTCCAGTCCTACTACCTTGATTTGGGAGGGGAACTGATTTTTTGAGCCGAGGTCACATTCAGTGGCAGTGACTGGCCTCAAACTATACAGTCCAGGAGGATTCTCCTGCCTCAGCGTCCTGAGCGCTGGGGTTTTAGACAGAGAAGCCCGGCAAGGCATTTTTTTTTTTTTTTAGTTACACATTAACCACTTGACCTCAAGACTCACTGCTGCTCTCTATGTCCTCCCAGACAATGCCATGCTCATGCTGGACCTTCCAAAAACATGGTCAGAACACTTGGACACCACACCCACCCACACAGGCGATGGGCAAAGCTCCTCCATCCAGGTCTTGTTTAACTACCCTCATCCTTGCAAAGTGCCACTTCTGCATTGCCCCTTGAACTTATAAAATCATAGGAGAAACTGGGTCTGTAACTGAGTAAAAACATCAGTATGTCCTGCAAAATTATTTCCGGATCAGAGCCTTGCAACTCCTTAACAGGTGACTGCCTCCTTTAAGATTTATACTGTAAAATAAAATAGGGTGGGGGGAACCCCTCAACAGTTACAGGGGGTTGCAGGAGAGTGCCTGGGGTGGTAAGAGTTGATGGATGAGAGTCAGAGACCAAATTCTATTCCCCTGCCGTTCCCTATCTGGACAGTTTAAAAGCTCAAAATCAAAGTCTCAACCCCACGTCTCTAAGGATTCAGGGTGTGATAGCTGAGAGAGTGAGAAGGTTGAAAATTACTTCACTTGGTGCGGGAGGTGGGGCAATGGTGATCGAGATGGCCTGGGAAGGAAGAGGGCTGGTCAGGGAAGCTCTAGGCCCGGAGGCCTCTCCCACCTCCACCTGCCGCTAAAACTATCTTCCAGTCCACCGCCTGCACATGTTATTTTTTTTTCCCTGGTCCCTAGGTAAAGCAAGTAGAGAATCACCAGCCTGACGGAAAAGATCCTTTCTGGCCTAAAATGCACCTGCATCCCAATGACACGATGGGCTGAGCTGCCCCAGAGGCCCGCAGTCCTGGTAGAAGCCCCAGAAGAACTTTCTAGACGCGTGGAAGGCACGAGCCCGGGAGCGGATTTAGCCCGAACATGCAGGCGCGTAACATTCTGGCCCGAGCCCCGAAGGGCTGAACCGTCCGACCGTGACCTCGACCCTGACCTCAACTGGATGTCCGCGGGCCGAACTGCTAAGAGGTACCTGCCCAAGCTGGGTTCGATGGCGCGTTCTGACGCGCCTTGCTCCGGGGCATCTCCTAAGCGCCGCGGCGATCTCCGCTGCGCACGGGACTCTGACGTCCCCGACCTGCGCTCTGGAACTCCTACAGGACTCGGGTTGAGCGAAATGGACCGAAGATACCGCGTGCCAGACGCACCGAGGCACCGAGTTGCTTGAGCTGCACGAGCGCAGGAATGCCTTTCTGTTCTAGAGCTCCACGCCTGCTCCCGGGTCTTAAGAGGAAGGGGGAAACTTCCCCAGTGACGTAATCTGACGTCAGCCCGCCCGTGTCCCCGCCCCTGCCAGCGGCTGCTGCGCGGGAGCGAAGTGGAGCAGGTCTCAGGACTCCCCAGAGTGCAACCTGCGGAGAAAAGCCGCAGACCGCCCCGGCGCCGACCCTCAGCGGGGGGCGCAAGGAGGGCGAGCCCTGCTCGACCTCCAAATTGCTTTCTTAAAAAACGAAGGTGGCAGAGAAGGATCAACTTTGATAGGTCGCGTCCACCACTGTAGCACTGGCTACAGTGCAAAGACAATCTTACTGGGAAGAAAGTTGGGGGCGGGGTGAGACCAGGCGCCTCGCCTTTATTATTCCCCGCCAATTAGAGACAGATGTAAACAACCCGGGAAAGGAATGGGGAAGAAAAAAACTTAGAATTCTAAAGTGTGGATCGTTCCAAGAAGAGATAAGACAAGGTCTTTATTAGTAGTTGTCACTTGAGAAGAGTCCCAAGTTCGAGGACAAAATGAAACTTTGGAACCCTGCGTAGGGACTGCAAATTGTTTAGAGGAGGTAGTATCCGCGTAGGGCAGGCGCGTGCGGTTGTGGCGCGAGGCTTCCGGCTGATCCTCCTGGGCGGGACTGGAATTGTTGAAAAGCTGCTTTTCTGCTGGATGTGTCGATTCTGCCCAGAGAAGGGACCACCTTCATCTATGAAAAGTCTAGATCCTTTGTGGAGGGAGAAAGATGAGATCTCTGAGAATAGAAACTTCTTGGCTCACTGTCTGGCAGACGCTTGACTAATCCTAGGTAACAGGCTTGGAGGCCATCATGATAAAGACTTGGATTTGCGCCCTCAGAAATTTGGCTACTTTTCAGATGCAAAAATAATTTGATAAAGATTAAATTGCCCAAGTTTCCCTATGCAGATAACGCCCCTCGGAAGTAAACATAGGCAGGCCCACTAGAAGCAAGAGTTGTGACCCATACAGCCCTGCTAGTAATTACAGTTTCAGAAAATGATGCTTTATATCTGCTCCATTTCATGCGGACCCTCCGGGTTCCACACAGGCAACTGCATGGATTTCGGACAAGTGTTCGAGTTGTTCACAGTGTAAGTCCGGGTTGTTGGGGTCTTTTGGAAAATACACTCTAGTATCTCTGACTATTTTCCAAAAGAGCCGCGCAAGCTAACAGCATGGGAGCCAGGATTAGAGGAAGCTGGGGCTCCCAAAGCCCGCAGCTTGTCCTTCTTGTTTACATTCAATGGCTCCTGCATGCTTCTGAGCATGTTTTCCTTAAACCATTTAATCTGCAGGAGCTAGCAAGTATTTATTTATGGCTTGGCCCCAGACAATACGAATGAACTAAACTACTCCGGTTTAGCAACTTTGTTTTTAAAACTGTTGTTGGATGTCAAAGTGAGGTAAATACTAAGGGGCAAGTATGAAACAAATTATCACCACGTGACCAGAGTTTCACAGGACCTTTCGGGTGGAGGGGTAGAAATTGTGTTCCTCAAAGCCCTCTCCAGCTCACATTGACTTGCTTGGTATTTATTCATTAGAATACCATTCATTGATTGATTGTATCAACCAATAAGCTTGCTTAAACCAGGGGCCCTGAAATGTCAAGAATACACACAGTGAGAAAAGCTAATTATAACACTGTTTACCCACAAGGCTTGTCTGCGGCAATCCTGTCTTCTGGCATAACCATTATAAAAGATTGTAGATCCACCAAGGATATAAATCTTAAACAAACCTGAGCCTTTACTGGAACTACAAATTTTACTTTAAAAGAAGAAGAGAAGAAGAAAAGGAAGGGGTTTAAGCAGGCTTTA
Source organism: Sigmodon hispidus (assembly GCA_004025045.1). Classification (NCBI taxonomy): domain Eukaryota; kingdom Metazoa; phylum Chordata; class Mammalia; order Rodentia; family Cricetidae; genus Sigmodon; species Sigmodon hispidus. Next base: position 13,395 of record PVIH01012097.1, read on the forward strand.
GATCAGGTCAAAGCAGGCAGTTGAGCTACGGGAGCTAATGAAATAAGGAAATTATCATTAAGTATTGTATTCTACAGCCTGTGTGTGTGTGTGTGTGTGTGTGTGTGTGTGTGTGTGTGTGTGTGTGCAACACCAAAACAAGCAAACAGAAAGCACTGATAAGGATCTAAGGATGACCAAGCTCCAGAATGGCAGTTCCAGCAGCAGATGTAACTTGGTTGGTAGAGAGCACTTGTGGGAATCCTTGGGTTCAAATTAGGCTTGGGACTCACAAAGGGTACTTGTTTTAAAATTTTAGTGTGTGTGTGTGTGTGTGTGTGTGTGTGTGTGTGTAGGTCACGGTTACAATGCAAATACAAAGCTGTCCAACATGGTTGCTGGGAACTAAAACCAGGTCCTCCAAAAAGAACAGTGTGTACCCGGAGACACCTGTGATCCACACTCATGATCCTCCCGCCTTCACCTCCCTCGTACTAGATGACAAGGCTGTGTACCACCACACCCAACTGTCAATATAGTTTTGTTTTTCAAGACAGGGTTTCTCTGTGTAGCTCTGGCCTGGTACTCACTCAGTAGACCAGGCTGGCCTCAAACTCAAAGGTCCTTCTGCCTCTGCCTCCCAAGAGCTGGTGTGAGACAGCACGCCCAGCTTGACAATTTAAAGGGATATAATCAAAATTGGTGAACGTTTCTCATTCATTTATAGCATACTAGATGTTCCAGACCCACAGGCTGCTTGCTTGCCCTGAGCCATGAAGAGCTGAGATACTTAAGTCAAGTGGTTTTTAATACACTGCACTTGTGCTGGCAGCCCTGGGGGCTTCTGCATGCACTCGGGAGCCAGTAGTTAGAAACGTGAATATGGAGTTCAAAAAAAAGTATTTTCTGGGTGCAGCCCTGTCTCACTATTGTTCCTCTTTATTTGTCTACTTGATAGCTGAAAATAGATAATTAGTAACAATAACAACCCAGAATTTACCCCAAAAGTTCTGTTTGAGTATCTAAATCTCTGTGTGTGTGTGTGTGTGTGTGTGTGTGTGTGTGTGTTTTCACAAGAAGCTTGCTGAGGAATGGAATAATCATACATTTCAAACACAAAGACTGAAGAGCTAAACATGATATGAGGGATATTTAAAGGAAGCCATTTGATAAAATATGCAGTCTGTATAATGTGTTCAGGTTTTTCTGGGAAGCATGTTTGTGAACAAGAAATTTGCCCAATGCTCTGAGCAGTTAACTCTCTGCTGTAGGACAGACCCTGTGAAAGCTGTCTAGAAAATGTTCTCTGACCGTGTGAGATCTACAGTAGATAAACTCAGTTTCCTTTGAACAAGAATGGCTTGAGCTTGGCGACTGGTGGTGCAGGATCAAAGCAGAGACAGGTGGATTTCTGTGAGTTCAAGGCTAGCCTGGTCTACAGAGAGTTCCAGGGCAGTCAGAAATATACAAAGAGAAACCATGCTTTCTGTTTTTGTTTGATTTTAAAGAAAGAAAGGGAGGAAAAGGAGGAGGAGGAGAAGAAGACAAGAAGGAGGAGGAGGAGGAGGAGGAGGAGGGCTTGAAGCCAAGCATGGCAGCTCACATGTGTGATCCTAGCAGGTAAGAGGATTGCCTCATAGCGACTTCCTGGACAGGCCTGGGCCACAGAGTTAAGACCTTTCTCAAAAGAAAACCTTTAAATAACAAGAATAGCAATAATGATAGCTATATGTTGTTATTGTTCTGACACTTTCTAAAAAGTATTCAGCAGCCAGGCAGTGGTGGTTCATGCCTTTAATTCCAGCCTTTGGGAGGCAGAGGCAGGCAGATCTGTTTAAATTCGAAGCCAGCCTGGTCTATAGAGCAAGTTCTAAAACAGCCAGCCATACATAATGAAACCTTGTTTTGAAAAAAACAAAATAACAATAAAATAGACACAGCTGATTTTGGAGCTCTGGTTAGATCTGAGATTCTGCATTTTTAACAAATTCTGGTGATTTTGGTCTGTGGGTAGTTCTAAGTAATAGACTAGAGGGGGCCTTAGATACTAACTTGACAGGTTCGCATTAATGCTGTGCAAGGAAAATTGTGGTGGATCATGGGACTGTCTAGGATGGCAGATAAAGCACAGGAAAGGGAACCTATATCCAACCCTGACATTACAATGAGTCAGCCAGGCAGAGAGGAGGCTGAAGGGAAAAGTGGGACCTAAGCAGATGAAAGGGGAGGGGGGATGAGAATGTGCTAGAGGAACTTGGATATTATTGTCAGTGCAATAAGGAAGCCACAGAAGGTTTCATGCAGGTGGGTGATGTGATCAGATCCTAATAAAGTCACTCTGGCTGCAAAGTGGTAAGATCAATTGGATTGAGCTCTGGAGCAGGCATGATGGGGGGCAATATATGGTAATTCTCATACAAGATGGTAGTGCCAGCAAGAACAATGACAGTCAGCTTCTCTTATTCCAATTCCAGCAGTGTGTGCCCTGGGGAAGGACAGCATTCTGTTAGCATATACCTTGTTTTCAGCATAAATGTATTTTGTGCTACATTAGTTTTCTAGGGCAGCAGTGGTAAAATACCATGAACCTGGCAGTTGAAAGCAATAGAATTTTTTCTCTCTCGTGATTCTAGAAGGTGGAAGTCTGAAAGTAAGCTCTCACCAGGGGCCATGCTACCTCTGAAATGTCCAGGTAAACACTTTGTCTCATCTAGCTCCCAGGGTCTGCGCTGGTATCCCATGACTTGTTAATGTAGTACTCCAGTGTCTGCGTCAGTCAGCACTCTCAGTTCTTGTATCTGTACCTCAGCAATCCTCCTAGCTGAATACTGAAACTACAGGTGTCTGCCACTACACCCAATTGCTTCTTGTAAAGATATCTCTCACTGAATTAGGTTTCACTCCAGACCAATATGACCTCATATTAATATGATTACTTCTACAAAGACAGTTTTCAAAGTCATATTCACTAGTTGGAAGGCCCGGAACCTTACAGAGAGGAGAAAAGGACATAAGTAAAGCTCCTAGCATCTCCCTTTATCAACTCAGCTGTCTTTAACAACGAAAACAAACAGACCTGGTGAGTTGGCTCAGGGAGTAAAGGCCCCTACCCCAAGACTGGAGACCTGAGTTAGATACCCAGGACCCACCTCCTGAACTGACTCCCAGAAATTGTTCTCTGCTTCTACTGTTTCCATTGGACCAATCTATAGTTTCAGGACCCAAAGCTACAGTCTTCCTTTTGGTCTCTTTTAATGTCTGTTTTTCTATTTTTCTGGAGTATCACAGATATGACCACCAAACATATTTGTGCTTCATTTGTTTTTAAAAAATTACCGAAAAAAATATTGTATTGCAAAAGGACCAGTAAAGGGTTCTGGTGTAACTGAGTGGCAGGGCATTTATTTAGCATGTGAAAGCCCTGGTTCATCCTCAAACAAAATGAAATATAAGCACCTGCCAATGGAATACTGGACACAGGTCAGCACTGCCTGGATCTTTATTGGTAGTATAATGATTGATTTTCCAACAAGTCCAATCAATTAATAGAGATTCCTTGGAGAGACTATTAGTTAATGCTGTGTTTATCAGAACACTAAATGCTGATAAAACGATGTTTACATTGTTATCGACTATTAGTTATGCAACCTGTTCTTGGAGAAAAACAACCCAGTGATTACTCAATGATGAGCTTATGTGAAATGCAGACCTGAGCTCTAGCAAACTACTCATTCCGCTACCTCACAAAGTTACATGGATGTAAAGAGAGGGGAAGGAATAAATGGTACCTGACATCAGGGGGCTTTCGGTTGACCTAAAGAAAATATGTATGGGGGCTGGAGAGATGGCTCAGTGGTTAAGAGCACCGTCTGCTCTTCCAGAGGACCAGGGTTCGATTCCCAGCACCCACATGGCAGCTAACAACTGTCTGTAGTTCCAGTTCCAGGCAAACACCAAGGCAAATAAATAATAAATAAATAAAGTTTTTTTTTTTAAAAAAAAAAAGGAAAATATGTATGAAGCTTGGTGGGTGGTGTGTGCTGTGGAAATTGAATGAGATGGCCCCCACAGTCCTGAGCAATTGAATCCTTGGTCTCCAGCTTCTGTCACTGAATGGGGAGGCTTAAAGAGGTGTGGCCCTGCCGGGTAATAGTGGCATGGGGCCTTTAATCCCAGGGCTCAGGAAGCAGAGGTAGGTGGATCTCTGTGAGTTCGAGACCAGCCTACTCTCCAGAGCAAGTTCTAGGACAGCCAAAGCTATTTTGAGAAACTGTCTCTCTCACATACACACCCTAAAAAGAAAAAAAGTGTGGTCCATGCCGGAGCAGACATGTCACTCAAGTTGGGCTATGACAGTTGAATGACTAAGCATTTTGAGTTCACTCTTCTCCTTTCAAATTTACTCTCTGCCTCAAGGTTATGATTATGAGTCAAAATGTGAGTCCTCAGCTTCCTGGGCCCACCCTCCCTCCACCTTCAAGGAGAAGGCATTGACAGCATGATATAGTAGCAATAATAGAAAATCCTTGATCTTAGACCACCCTTTAATTAACATGTGCTATGGGGGGGGGAAGACACAGCTGAAATGAGTGATTGATAGGCAATCTGCAAGCACCTTGACATAAGCAGACAGATAGAATAGTATAATAGGAAAAGCAAGTTGCACTCTGCATGTCCCCTTGTCTCCAGAGTCATCACTAGCATGTGGATGTGTTATTTGGAGAGTGGTGAATGGCGATGCTTTTAGGATGAGAAAGATGTACTCCCTCTCTCTCTGGCAGAGGAATTGGAAACTGAAGGAAGCCGCTACGTTCTTGATAACTGTCACTGGTAGTTCAGTTCAGCACCAACTGCATCCCAGTGTGGCTTGAGCATCACTGACACAGAAGCTGTGGGGTTTAGGAAAGTGTAGAGAGCACCATCTCCAATACCAGCCTCCCAGACTCTTCCTTAGACCCTCTTCTAAACTCTATTACCTCTGCCTGGAAAGTTCTTTCTCCTCATCTTTACCTGTCCATGCCTCATTCAATATAGAGAACAAATACTTTCTCCATCAGGACTAAGGGACAAGGGGATACAACTTAGAATGAGTGTAGTTTAAGGGAATCCCTGGGTTGAACACTCAGTCCAGCAAAGGGGAACAGCTCTTCTCTAACAAGTCTGCCTAAAACTGCCGTCCAGTGACTACCATCCACCATAGACTCCATCCACTGAATTGTCTAACTTGTTTATTACTTACTATTTTTTTTTGAAGGAGATGGAAACAGTTTTTAAAAACAACGTAGAGATTAAACATCGGTCCTCACACGTACAAAGCAAACGTATCACTGACCAACCTCTGTCTGCACAGCCCTACAGTTCCCTTTGAAATTTAGCCCACAGAAACTCAGATCTTGTGTGTCTTGGCGTCTGCTTTTCCCAATGCTTAGAAGGACTGTGTCAAGTGCAAGACATATTCTGCAAGTAAATAAGAGCAAACTGGTGGGGGAGGGGCACTGAAGAGGTGATTCTGTGGTGACGAGCACCGGTGTTCTTCCGGAGGTCTGGATTTCAACTCCCAGCAAACACATGGTGCCTCACAACCATCTAATGAGATCTGGCACCCTGTTCTGGCTTGCAAGCATGCATGCAGACAGAAAACTGTATATGTAATAAATAAATAAAAATCTTAAAAAAAAAAAAAAGAGCAAAGCCAGTCTGGAAATGGGATGAGGCTTGACTGACAGAATGTTTATCTGGCATACACAAAGACATGGGGTCCATCTCCAGCACTGCATAAAACCTGTTATGGTGGCAGCATGCCTGTGAGCCCAGACCTTGGAGGTTGAGGCAGGAGGACCAGGATCAGAAGAAGTTGAAGGTCATCCTTCACATATAGCAAGCAAGTAAGCAATAAATAAATAAATAATAAATAAATAGAACAGAACAGAACAAAGCCATCATAGGGCCTATAAGGACTTTTTCTACTTTCAGGCAATTTGTGAACTGTAATTTCTTTTCCATATTCCAGTGAGAAAAGCCAGAGAGACGGAGCCACTTGCCTAAATTGACAGATATTTCGTAATAAGCAAAGAGAAACAACTGTAACCCCAAAGTCTTACTGTAAGCCTGACAGTTACTAATGAGTAAAAGCATCTGGTGATGATCAAAGAGTTGACCTCCACTCAACATCTAGAATGTGCCGGTTTGCTTCCCATAAGTATTTCCCATTAACAATAAACTTTTGGCTTTAAACATTTCCAAGTTCATGATGGGCATTGTGGCACATCTTTAACCCCAGCCCTTGGGAGAGAGAATCAGGGAGATCTGTGGGAGTTTGAGGCCAGCCTGGTCTAAATGAGGTGTTCCAGATTGGCCAAGAATACCCAGAGAGACACTGAGACAACAACAAAGATTCAGTGCCGAGAGAGAGCAGAACAAAGTGAGCAATCGTTCCTGGGCCCCTTTAAGCTGTCCCTGTTGGGAAGAGGACAGCTGGGAGGGGGTGGGGAAGGCATGAGTGACACAGCAGCTCCATTGCACTGGCACCAGCAACAAAGTGAGGAAAAGCCACCAGGAATCCTAAGATCTCAGTGGAGTGGCATTCCATAGCAGTCTGTGTGTTTCTGTGTGTGTGTGTGTGTGTGTGTGTGTAGCTAGGTATTGAACTCAGCGTCTTGCACAGCACAGACTAGGCAGTACAGCAAGCATTCGATCCCAGAATCCTATCCTCAACCCTTGCTTTTCTGAGACAGGATCTTCATACAGAGTCTCCAATTTTCATCCTTCAGCTTTTCAGTGTTGAGATTAAAAGCGTGGGTTAGACAGTAGGGCTCAGCGGTTAAGAGCATTGGCTGCTCTCCCAGAGGACCTGGGCTCAATTCCCAGCACCCACATGGCTGCTCAGAACTGTCTGTAACTCCTGTTCCAAAGATCTGACACTTTCATATCAATGCACAAATAGATAATATACATATGCATGCAGGCAAAATACAAATCTTTTTTTTTTTTAAAAGTGTGCACTATCATACCTGACTTTCATAGTAAGATTCAAGAACAAGTCCTTGCATAAACTGTTATGGTGCAAAACTAAAGTTATGGTCCAGCAATAATCTGTAGTAAATATAATTTCAGAAAGTTCTGTCCCAGTTGCATGTGGTGACTCACAGTTGTAATTTTATAAACTTGAAGCAGGAATATCACCATGTATTAGAGGCCCAAATAGTATATTCCAAGACAGCCTGAAATGCAGAGTGGAAATCCATCTCAAAAAGAAAACAAACAAACAAATAAATAAATAAAATCCAAGGCTGGGGAAATGTTGGTCTTCCAGAGGACATGAGTTCAATTTCTTGTACCCACATTAAGACTCAGAACCATCTGTAATTCCAGTTCTAGGGGGATCTAATCCTGCTTCTTACCTCCAGGGACATCAAGCATACACATAGTATACATACACCCATGCACGCAAAACACTCATTCATATATGTGTGTGCATATTGCATATACATGCACACACACATACATATACATACATATATGTATTTGTATGTATGTAAACATATATATTTATATATCTAAATTTTATTTTGAGACAGGATCTTAACTGTGTAGCCCTGGCTGGCCAATACTTGGTTTGTAGATCATTCTGGCCATGAGTTCACAGAGAATCTGCCTGATTTTGCCTCCTGAGTACTGAGATTAAAGGCAAAGGCCACCAAGTCCATCAAAAATAAATAATTATTTTAATCACATCTGTAACAAGAAAAATTATAAATAATTTTCATATGATTATGCACATGCAAATCCTAAATGAAGAATCCTGATTCAATAGTAAAATACATAATGGAAGATCCAGTCTTCAATGGATGTTCTTTCAGGCAAATCTATAAGTACAGTACAATTCCACTTACTGTCACATGGGAAGTTCTTAAACACTGGCAAACTAGTTGCAACACTTATTAAATATTACAAAGCAAATGCAAAGACAATGTTATAAACATAAATAGCTATGAGAGGAGAGTTAACAAGGCTTGAAGTACATCACTGAAAAGACCTTTCAATCAGGGGCAACAAGATGGATTATTCAAAAGTAATCTAAGATGACTGAAAATACAGTCAGAAAAAATACAGCTGATCCTTACTCCACATCAGTACAAGCCTTAGGGTTGCAGAGATGGTTCAGCAAGGAAAGCACTTGCCCTGAAGGCCTCACTACCAGAACTCAATTGCTGAGATCCACAAGATGGAAAGAGATACCTAGTTGTGTAAGATATCCTTTGATCACCTCATATTTGTGGCCATTAGAGACAGGTTTAGGACTGGTAAGATGGCTACATGAGCCTGATGATTTGAATTCAATCCCCAGAACTCACATAACGATGGAAAAAAAGAAGCTATCCCACAAAGTTGTTCTCCGATCCCCGTAAGCACACTCGTGGATGCCCTCCGTGCCACACATGCACACAATAATAACAAAATGTTCAAAAAGAATTCAGTGTAAATACATAGAAAGTACTAGAACAATTGCAGCCATTTTCCCAGTCCTAACATTGGAATAGCTTGTGAAAACATCCTGTGAAAACCACATCCTAAGAGTACGTTTGGGTTCCTGGAAGTTTAAAAGCTTGGATCAGTGAAACAACACTGGGAACAAAGATGTTGAAGGGCTGAAGTAGAAACAAAGGTTATGTTCAGGCCCTTTGCCAGCCTCTTCATTCAGGCCCCCTGACAGCCGTGGCACATTAGCTGTGAACACCCGGGCAGACAGCTGCACAGGGTGGGGAAGCCAGAAGCCAGACAGAAATACCAGACAGAGGGACCGAAGCAGGCTGCCAGGGAGCCGTAGCATTGACCCTTCAAAACCACCCTCGTGAATGTGTGAGGAACTGACTTGACCCTGGCCGCTCTCCCTTGCTTACTGCTGTCTCCTGGTCTCTGCCTCATACTTGGTTGTCTCCATGAGCTATGATACAAGGGCCAGCCAGACATGGCTTCAGAAAGGGTCTTAGGTCCACATTCACAGCCATTAGGCCTTTCAAATCTACTTTTGCAAAAGCCAAAGCCAGCTTTACCAGCCCTTGGAAGAGAAATGTGAAGTCACTATCAATCATCAACTGACTTCTGTTTCTGGCTTGATATCTTTTTCTTTGTTTAAGATAGGGTCTCATGGATCTCAGGGTCCCAGAACTTGAGAATGATATTCACCTTCATGCATCCCCCCAAATACTGGTAGCACAGGTATAAATTGCCAGAAGCTTGTTTTGTTGGTTTTATTGGTTGTTTTTTGCTTTTGTTTTTATGTTTAGAGTTTTTTTCCCCCCAAAACAGGGTCTCACCATATAGCTCTAGCTGTCCTGGAACTTACTATATCTACCAGGCTGGCCTTGAACTCACAAAGATTTGCCTTTCTCTGCCTCCCAAGTGCATACACCACTAAACCCAGCTGTTGTTTTAACTTTTTCATTCCATTTCCTTATTTATGTTTCGTGTGTATGCACAAGTGCCACAGTGTCCCTATGAAACTTGGAGGGCAATTTGAGGGAGTTAAAATTAATTATTTCCTTCTATGTAAGCCCCGGGATGGAACTTGCCAGCCTTGCAGCAAGTGCCGGTATCCCCTGAGACACACCTGCAGCTTCCCTGTGGTTCACCATCTGCCTGTTTCTGCCTCCTCAGTGCTAAGATTACAGGTGTGCACATCTTCACCTCTTCTTCAGTTCCATGTTTAAATTATTCAAAATGGCATCTTCCATTAAGATGACAGGTGCGTTGTGCGCCAATTGCCCTGGCCAGCGGGGTCTTCAACGCGGACCTGAAGAAAGGGGTGAAACATGAAACACAAAAAAAATTGACGGCAAGACAAAACATTTTTGATCAAGCCCCAAAACTCTATTTTTCAGCCAGCAGTTAAATAACGACTCAAGGGAGAGAAGTTCACGTAGGCAGAGTAAGGACATTTGACAGTTAAAAAGTACTCTGCTAAAACAAGATGCGTTACTTTAAAAATCTATTAATTACCTAACCACCAAAAGAGAGCCACCAGCTCTCTAGGTGTTACTATAGTAATCTATCTATCAATGGGCTAACCAAAAAGAGGCACCTGGTTGTTTTGGTGACTGACAAAAATCGTAACTTGTAGTAAAAAAACCAAACAAACAAACAAAAAGCCTAGCCTAACTTAAGTCTTGCCCGAAGGCCTGAATTCCTGGCGTAGCTTGAGACAGTGGTCCTCGGTTCCCGGCATCGACCTTTGGTATCTTAAATGAATGGCTGGAGAGATGGCTCAGAGGTTAAGAGCACTGACTGTTCTTCCAGAGGTCCTGAGTTCAATTCCCAGCAAAACCACATGGTGGCTCACAACCATCTATGATGAGGTCTGGTGCCCTCTTCTGTAAAACTGTATGCATAATAAATAAATCTTTTAAAAAAAAAAAATGAATGGAAACCACCATCTGTATTTTATCTATCTATCTATCTATCTATCTATCTATCTATCTATCTATCTGCCTGCCTGCCTGCCTGCCTGCCTGCCTGCCTGCCTGCCTGCCTGCCTGCCTGCCTGCCTGCCTGCCTGTCTGTCTGTCTGTCTATCTATCTATCTATCTATCTATTTGGATTTGGGAGCTAGAGAACAGATAATGAGTTTGAAGCTAGCCTGAGCTACACAGGGAGTTCAAACCCAGCACTGACTACCGTTGATCCACTATCATAACTAACTAACTAGCCTTCTTTTTCAAAAATACCTAGGCACCTCTCATCTCAGCAAGTACAGCCCCTTGCTTTTCCCTCTGCATGGAAGACTCCACCCCCCACCCCCGCATTCTTTCCCTCGCTGAAAAATTGTTACACGCTCCCTCTTGAACTCCACTTCCCGACGGGTTGGTTGTCCACAGCAAAGCCCATATTCACAGATGGGTTGTCCGGAACAAGGGGGCCGCACCCTTGAGATAGGGACTCCCTCTCCCAGAATGCCTTTCCTCCCGGTTCTTTAAGCTGCTTCTCTTGTTGACACTATTTTGTTTGCTTAGATGCTTTAGTTGTCATTTCTGTGAAAATAATAATCACCGGAAATAAGTAGTGAAGCCTCAAAGATTTATAAATAAACGTTTAAAGTCAAGTTTTCGAAGGCTCGAATGTATCTCGGTATGTTCAGTGCTTGCCTTGCGAGAGGCATGAACTCCAAGTCCGGCACAATGTAAATATAATATAAAATGGTGATGCAAGCTTGTGGTCCCAGTGTCCAGCAAGTGGAAACAGGGATCAAGAGCCCGAGGCCACCCTTGCCATAGCAAATTTCAGGCCAACATGGGCTACCTGAAGCTCACTCTTCCTTCCTTCCTTCCTTCCTTTCTCTCTTTTTTTGGTTTTGAGTTTTTGTTATTGTTGTTGTTGTTTGATATAAAATCTTACTATGAAGCCTTGCCCATCCTGGAACATCCTGGTCACTCACTGTGTAGACCAGGCTAGCCTCAAACCCACAAAGATCTTCCTGCCTCTGTACTACAAGGCTTTAAAACAATAAAAATGAAGATGTGCACAGTGTCACACATCTTTAATCCCAGTAGAGGCAAGGGGAATCTCTATGAGTTCAAGGCCAGCCTGGTCTACAAAATTAGTTTCAGGACAGCCAAGACTGCATGCAGAGAAACTCAGTTTCCAAAAACAAATAAAATAAGAAAATAAAAGTATAACAATGAGCAAGCTCAAGAAAGGAAGTTATCTACTAATGTGTTTGTATTCTAGTTTCTCTCGTCTTTGTGATGCAGGCTTCTGAATAGTGTTTGTCTCCTTGATCATGTTCCTAATTTGGAGAGTAATAATAGTAATCATAACATTTTCTTTTATTGAGACAGGTCTCCTATATCTCATGCTGGCCTTGAATTTATAGCTAGAGAGGGGTGCTTAATTCCTGATCCTCCGGCCTCTACTCCTTGAAGGCTGAGATTACAAGCACTAACACACCTTCATGGTGGTGCTGGATATCCAACCCAGGCATTCCTGTGTGCACTGTACCAACTGAACATTTCCAGCCCCAGCAATACCTTCTTTACAGGGCCATTCTCATGCTGAAAGGAATTTGTTCATGCCAACAAGTTCCCAGATGCCCCTCCTGCTAGGGAGGATCAAACTCAGTGAGCTCACACACCTAGGACAATGGCCAGGCTGAAGTGAGTTTAGCAAGTGAGTGAGACCAATCCAGTCTGGAAGCCCCTGGAGTAAATGCAGAGACTTCCCGTTTCTGAACACAAAAGTCCAGCTGAGAAGCCTTGACAGCCATGGTGGGAACATGACAGGCCCAGCTGCACCCAGGGACTGTCTTTGCAGAGCTCCTCAGAGGATGGAAAATGGTGAGTCAAGCGGAGAATGGGAACCAAAAGAAGAGAAAAGAATCATGGGAAAAGGTGACAGGCAGGCAGAAAAGGAAACCAAAAGAGAGCTTTAGGCCTCCAGTTTATAAACAGACAAGAGAATGGACTGGGAGGGGGTTAGCTGCATAGCACTAGGAGGTAACTTTGTAGCCCAGGCTGGCTTTGAATTTGCCATCCTCCTGCCTCCACTTCCTTAAGTGTTGGAATGACAGCAACTACCACTATTTTTGATTGACTTTACGTTTTTCTTTTCTTTCTTTCTTTTTTTTTTTTTTTAATTACGAATGTGTGCGTAGGGACTGGGTTTCCAACACCACAACCTGCAATGGCTGGCTCATTGGTTCCTTCCTCTTAACATGTGGTTCCCCAGAATCAAACTTAGGTCATTAGATTTGGTGACAAACCCCTTTAGGCTGAGTCATCCAGCGAATCCCTAACTTTATTTTTATTTACTTTTATAATAGCTCTCTGGAAAAATGCAAGACCAAATACCTAAGTTCATCTAGTTGAACAGAAAATAAACATGGAGTTGCCAAGTTTTGTCGGGAAGTGTTGGAGTTCCCCTGCCCTGTCAAGGCCCTGCTTAAGCCGCAGAGCTTTGCAGCCCCTAAGTAGTTCTGATCCACAGGTCCACACACTTCTGCAGAGCAGCCCAAGTGAGGTGCCAGCAGCCTACACATTGCCACATCCAGAGAGTTCCTCAATTCCTGCATGAAAGAACTACAGTTCTTATAGAATCAGAAAGCCAAATTCTCTCCCAGATCTTATCAAAATCCAAAATAAAGGATTTGCTTTTCTGGATCCAGCTACCCTATTGTCAGGCACCACCTTTACATCTACACCTTCTCCTGAGTCTGAGATGTTAACTAGGGAGAAGACAGGCAGTTGTGGTGCGCACCTGTAGTCCTGGGACTTGCAAGGTGGAAACAGGAAGATCAGAGTTCCAAGTCATCCTCAGCTACATAGCAATTTGGAAGCCAGCATGGACTACATAGGGTGCTGTCTTAAGAAATAAAATAAAGGGGCTGGAGAGATGGCTCAGTGGTTAAGAGCACTGACTGTTCTTCTGGAGGACCTGTGCTTGATTCCCAGCATCCACATGGCAGCTAACAACTGTCTCTAACTTCAAGATCTGGCACGCTTACACAATTATACATCCAGGCAAAACACCAATTCACATAAAATAAAAATAAATATTAAATATTAAAAAAAGGGGAGCACATATGGAGGAGGCTTCCTTTTAAAAAAAAAAAAAAGAAATAAACAAACAAGCAAACAAAATAGAAACATCAGTGAGAGAGTACAGAAACCAAAAGGAAAATGTGCTGCATGCAGGAGGTGGTTTACTATTGCTAGGAGAATGGCTGTTAGGGTGTGGTTTGAAAGCTGTCATTATAACTGACAAAGCCAGGTGCTTCCAAGAAAGAGAAACCGATCCACATGAAACCACAGACAGTATGCTTCTTAGAAGGAGAAAGAAGGGATTGGCCAACATCTATCAAGCATGTATTCACATTAGTTGTCAGAAGAATATGCATGTAAAATTCAAATATATGTAGATGGAAAATTTCTCTCCCAGGTATACAACAAATAGAAATGTGTAGCCTTGTTTGCCAAGACACCCAAATAATGAATGTTCTTAGCAACACTGTCTATAGCTGTCCAAACAGCTAAAACCCAGAGAGAGATGATGAGCAAATTTAGCCCATTCCCACCTAGAAATACTGCATATATAATACTGTATATACAGCACTGCAATAAATAATCTACAAGCCCAGACAACAGTTTCAATAAATATGGCAATCAATGCAGTATTGGAGAATTATTTACTGACAATTGATTATGTAAAAGATTAATATTTATTAAGGAGATATATAAACTTGCATTCATATAAATTGAACTTAGGGGCAATTTTTGGAGAGTGGAACTGTCTCACGCAGTGATGGTGCTGTTCTTCTCTCAGAGAACACAGGAACAAACAGGAAGGAAGGGCAGTGTGCACGGGAACGTTTAATGGGGGTCGGCCACGCCCCATTCAGGGTTCTAAGGCCCCAAAGCTACACCTCTAGGTCTCTCTCAATAACACTTGAATTCCACCACATCTCTCTCTTTTGTCTAACTAAGGTATAAAGTTTTAAACTGAGGTATAAGACTATATACAATAGAAATAATTATAAAGTAATGTCTAGGAGGGGGAAAGGCAATAACATAAACAAGGTCAAACTCTAACTATTAAACAGCAAATATAAGGTGTGTTTTAAATGTTTAGAATATTGGTAAGTGGCAATATATAGATATTATTTTAAAGTTGTTTGTTTTGAATACTACGAATTTAATATTTGAATGTTTTTAGTTGAGGTATGAGATGGTAGTAACTTTAACTTTTTAGTTTTTAATTTTTTTAAAGATTTGAGAAGGGAAATATACTATTTGAATAAGCTGGAAGTATAATAGAGTAGTTTGTAAGATTTAGGAGTGGAGAATGACAGTTAGTTGTTTGGACAGTTACTTATAACTGTCCAAACGTTTTTATAAAGTTAGAGTATTTAGTTTTTTTGGCTATAAGCTTAGGATATTTGACAGATTTTTTTTTTTTTTTTGATGTAGGGTATTTTAGGAAACTTTTATTTTGTCTTGGAAGTTTTAGTAGTTTTTATTTTTTATTTTGTTTGTCTGTATTGGACAGTGTGTTTATTGGAAACCTGGATCAAAAGGACACATTATGCATTCTTGTTTATAAAAAGTCAAGTCTAGAAAACTAACATATGTCATTGGAACTTAGTCAGAGAACCTTGGAATCAAAGGTTATAACCAGGTTTCTGGGAGAGTTGATACTCATTTTGTTTGTTTTTTGAGACAGGGTTTCTCTGTGTAGTTCTGGATATCCTGGAACTTACTCTGCAGACCAGGCTGGCCTCAACTCAGAGAATCAATCTCTATCTCTGAGAGTGCTAGGATTAAAGGTGTGCATCTCCACTGACCAGCAATATTCATTTCTTGATCTGGCTGCTGTTTGTGTGGTGTTTACACCTGGAAAATTTATTACATTTATGTTTGTGTCCTACATGTCAATTTATATGTAAAATAAATATGTAAGCTTGTCCCAGCATCCTGGGCCTATGATCTGAGCTAGTCAAGAGACTGAGACAGGAGATGCACAGGTTCAAGTCCTGCATGGGGCTACAGAGTGGATTCAAGGTTGCCCTGAGCAATACAATGAGACTGGAAGCCCAAATAAAAACTAAAAGGAAAACGCAGGGGTAGAGGGTTTACCTAGCTAGCATGAGATTCTAAATCCAATCCTGTAAAAATTAATAAAGCAAAACAAGATAGCTAAAATATTGATAAGTAGATGATAGGTAGACAGACAAATAAATTAAAATGATTAGATAAGTGCAGGAATGATCAAGTCTAAGGAGACTGACCAAAAGATAATAAAATAAATTTTGATTGAGCTTTTTCAGGAATCTGAAAATGGTACTAATTTCATGTGATCTCTCAAGGGGCAATTTAAGAAACTTTTACAGTTATGACTCAGATGACTCAGCAGTTAGGGGAATTTGTTTCCAGCCCTAGTGTCCACATCAAATCAGATATCAAGTCAGTAATGCAGAAGCCCTGGGTTCAATTCCCAGCACCCATGTGTTGGCTGACAACCCACTCTCAGGTACTCAAGTGCTTTATAGTTATACATATAAAACATATAACAAATACATTTATATACATATACAATAAACAAATCTAAAAATATATTCTAAAAAGAAAGAGCACTGGCTGTTCTTCCAGAGGACTGTTGTTCAAAGCATGGTACCCAACTCTGTGCACAGGCCATAGTACCCACTCAGGTCTCTAAAGTTCAGTTTACAATAACTGTAGCTCCAGACACAAAAGAGAGTCCAACATCCTCTTCTGGTGTCTGAGGAAAGTGCAGACATATGGTGCATAGACATACATAAATCAAAACACACATATACATGAAAAAATTTTTTTAAAGAAAGAAGTTAGGCATGTCCTCAATGCCCTTAACCTCAGCACCCAGATAGAGGCAGGCAGATCTCCAGCAAGTGTGATGCCAGCCTGTACTATAAAGCTAGTTCCAGGCCACACAAAGCTACACAGTGAGACCCTAACAAAAGAAAAAGAAAAAGAAGGAAAGGAAGGAAGGAAGGAAGGAAAGAAGGAAAAGAGAGTAATTTACTTTCAAAGGCCAGAAATTAAAAG
>PVIH01012097.1:30044-65375 GCA_004025045.1 Sigmodon hispidus
GGGGGGGGGGGGGGGGGGGGGGGGGGGGGGGGGGGGGGGGGCGCCGCGGGGGAGTGACGTCACAGAGATAATCAGCATTGAACTAACTACTTATTAGACTTTAGAAAAGTCAGCCTGGGGGGCTGGAGAGATGGCTC
The DNA here is from genome assembly GCA_004025045.1 of Sigmodon hispidus. Lineage (NCBI taxonomy): Eukaryota > Metazoa > Chordata > Mammalia > Rodentia > Cricetidae > Sigmodon > Sigmodon hispidus. Next base: position 30,182 of record PVIH01012097.1, read on the forward strand.
AGAGGTTGGGAGCACTGACTGTTCTACCAGAGGTCCTGAGTTCAATTCCCAGCAACCACATGGTGACTCACAACCATCTCTAATGACATCAGTTGCCCTCTTCTGTATATTGTATACATAATAAATAAATAAGTCTTTAAAAAAAAAAAGTCAACCTGGGAATCACAGACATTTTAGAACTGAAAAAAGAAAGTAACACATCAAATGACTAATTCTAGTCTCCAGAACTATTGGGAAACTAGAATTAATCACTTGATGTGTTATTTGTGTTATTTTCTTTTAGGTCTCAGGGCTCACAGGGGCCAGAGCTGGCAAGTTGTAAAGCCAGGATTTGAACTCAGGTCTCTAAAGTTCCAAGGGCCAGAGCTGGCAAGTTGTAAAGTCAGGATTTGAACTCAGGTCTCTAAAGTTCAATTTCCAAGCACCTTGACCTTTTGTCAGAGACAAGATGGCCTGTGCCACAGCTTTCCTCCTCCAGCCTTTCAACTTTCTTTTTTGTGGCTCTGAAAGTTTGTAGATCAACCCCCACCCTACCCCATTCCATGCCACCCTGGCATGCAAAGAAAGTACACACCATTGTATTATACATTCAGCCCTACATCCCTCAGTCTGGGGAACTGGGTTTCTGTGAGCAACAGCTGACCAAGATCTGTCCCTGACTGTGATTGCCTCCTGTCTGTTCTGCATCACAGCTAGGGGGTGGGGGGTCCTCGAGCAGCTTCTTCCCCCTAGAGATGAATGTTTGGACTGAGCACCATTTTATTTAATGATAAGTTAAATGAATTCTCACCAATGTGTGTGAATGGCTTTATGGCTGTTCCCAGTTATGGTGCCTTTTTAGAAGATGTTGGTCATTCATCTGTACTGGGAGGCAATCAGGCAGTGGGATGATAGGTGGGAACAAGGGACTGATTAGAGACGTGATATGCTCAGCCCCTGAACTTGAACTTCCCTCCCTGTGAGTCACCTCCCCTAATAGTTCCTGCTTTTTTCAACACCTTCCTTTTTTCTTTCAACTCAACTTCAAAAGAATCAGTTATTATCATTGTTATTATTTTAACTATTCTCCAACTGCTATCGTGAGGAGGATCACGGGGCTTCTGGGACTTTCCACATTACAGAGGTGTAAGCTGGGCCCCAGGAAGTCCCATCCAAAGCCAGATGAGTTTCTAGAAACCTCAGGGTTACCAGCTCTAGTTCCAAGTCTAGGGCTCTGCCGAGCAGTCCGACTCTGGGGCTTTGGGGGAGGGGGGGTTGGGGGAGCAAGCCTCTCCTCCTCAAGTCTCCCATTACTCATGTTGTTATCCTCTAGAACTGGAAGTGTCTGTCCTACCAGGAAAACGGTGTCTGGGCGGCAGGGACAAAGGTTGGCTCAGGAGCAAACAGAGAGAGGAAGCAATGAATGTAATAACAACATTGCTCACAACAGCGCAAAAAAAGAAAAAAACAACAACAACAAAAAACCACGTGGTTGAATTTTGCTCAGGGTTTCAGAATGGCTCTGTGCACAGGCTTTCATTTGTTTGGATGCAGCTGTTACAAAATCTGCAAGAGGCTCCCCCTTTTTACCCCATGCTTCAACTCTCTCTAATCTGAGTCGTCCAGAACTACTCTAGACATGGACTCAGTCATTGACCCAGCAGATCGGAGCTACTGATGAAAGTGAGGATACAGTTGGTCTCTGCACAGGGTCCCCACCCTTGTTTTTCTCTATGGCTATCATTTCTCTCCTGGCTGCTGGGCTGGGAGATGGCTTGCTTTTGATGCCCCGGCACTATCTAACTCTGAAGGATATGCTGTCATCTTGCTGGGCACCTGCGTTTAGCATTGCCTGCCTCAAACTGCCAACGGAAAGTCCTCGGTCATTGTTTTTTCAGCTGGTGCTTTCTCGCAACTCTTCTTCAAAAGTCATCCGTCCTCCCCTGACAATTTACTACTAGAGGAGTTGCCAAACGAACAGCTTTCTAAGCCAAAAAATGCCGAATTCTACCTTGGGAAGAGAATGGCATCTTCCTATCCCCAAATTCTAGGCATCCAGGCAATCTCCAGACAATAATTACTACTGCATTCAGTAGTTCAAAAGCAGAGTAGATTCAAATGCAAGAGTTGTTGGTACACAGGCCAGGCATGATGGCACAATTCCTTTAATCCCAGCACTGGGGAGGCAGTGGCTGGTTGATCTTTGTGAGTTCAAGGACAGCCTGGTCTACATAGGGAGTTCTAGGACAGCCAAGGCTACATAGTGAGATCTTGTCTCAAAACAAACAAAGAAGCAAAATTTTGGTACTATCATGTGACTTGGGGACAAGCCCCTTTTTGCAGTATTATTCAAGAAAGGAAACACAGGGTACAGCCTTCACAGAAAACAGCCACCTTTCAGGGCATAGTTTGCCTTAGATGTTTTTGCCCTTCAAAACAAAGCTAAAATCTGGTTCTAGGTGCTATAACTTATGGTCGCCTGTATTAGCCAGGGTTCTCAAGAGCAGTGGTTCTCAACTATGACCTCATTTTGTGGCAAGCATAAAATTATTCTTGTTGCTATTTCACTGTGGTATTTTTCTACTGTTAACATAACGTTATCGTAATATAAATACCTGGGTTTTCCAATGGTCTTGGGTTGAAGGGTGATTTTACTCCAAAAGGGGTCATGACTCACAGGTTGAAAAGTGCTGTTCTAGGGGGCTGGAGAGATGGCTCAGCGGTTAAGAGCACCGTCTGCTCTTCCAGAGGACCCGGGTTCAATTCCCAGCACCCACATGGCAGCTCACAACTGTCTGTAGTTCCTGTTCCAGGCAAAACACCAAGACAAATAAATAAATAAATAAAGTTTAAAAAAAAAAGAAAAGTGCTGTTCTAAAGGAACAGAATTTAGGGCATGAATATATGTATTCATATATAAAATAACTCATATTATATAACATACACATATGTATATATAATTAGAATGGTTTATAGGCTGTTCAGCTAGTCCAACAACGGACTATAGTTGTTTAGTCCATAAGGCTGATGTCTCAGTTGGTCTTCAGTATTTGCCAGAATCCTGGAGGAATTTGCTCTAATGCCAGAGAAAGAATGGACTTGCCAAGGAGAGTAAGGACAGGCAAAGAGCAAGAGCTTCCCTCCTCCGCGTCCTTTACATAGACTGCCACCAAAAGGTGTGGCCTAGATTAAAGGTGCATTTTTCCAGGACAAACAAAAACAAAAACAAACCTGTGGATTAATCCCACTTCAAACAATTTAATTAAGAAAAGAATCCCTCTCAGATGACTGAGCAGGCTGGGTTTTAGTAAATTCTAAATGTAGTCAAGTTGACAACCAAGAATAGCCATCATACTCTCTTCCTAGGTACTCAGTGTAAAATGAGGGGAACCAAAAGCACATGCACCTTGTGTTCCCTAGAGATACAGGATCTTATCTCATCCTTCACTGCTGCACCTGTGTCCGACCTCCTTCCAGAACTTCCAGGGAAAGCCTAGACACCTAATGTCACTTAGTATTTTGTTTGCATCTGGTCCCAGAAGCAGCTGACCTGGTTAGTGTGTGGTTGGGAGATCCGATCTGCTTTCCTCCTGCACCTAAAGCTCAAGAAGAATTGACTTCCCAGACCTGGGGAGTCATAGGCATCAGATCTCCATAAGTTCGAGGCCAGCCTGGTCTATAGAGTAAGTCCCATTATAGCCAAGGCTACACAGAGAAACCCTGTCTGGAAGAGCTATTCACTGTTTGGCCTCTCTTGCCTTTTGGTGTTTTTTTAAAACTATTGTCACATAATCTAAAAGAATCATTGCTGAACATGTAATATACTAAGTTCAGATCAGATAATTTACACACAGACACTGGAACATAAGACAATGGAAAGGTGGCTGAGCATTTAAGAGCACTGACTGCTCTTCCAGAGGACTCAGGCTCAATTCCCAGCACCCACATAACAATACACAACTGTCTGCAATTCCAGTTCCAGAGGATCCAGCACCCTCACACAGACATATGTGCAGGCAAAACGTCCATGCACATGAAATTTAAAAAAGGAAAAGAGGGCTGGAGAGATGACTCAGAGGTTAAGACCACTGACTGGTCTTCCAGAGGTCCTGAGTTCAATTCCCAGCAACTACATGGTGGCTCACAACCATCTATGATGAGATCTTGATGCCCTCTTCTGGTGTGCAGACAAACATACAGACAGAATGCTACATACATGCATAATAAATAAATATATATATATCAAAAAGAAAAAAGAAAGAAAAGAAAAGAAACGCAGACTGGTGAACGGTGCTTACTGCACAGGCCTGGTGGTGACGTGAGTTCAGTCCCTGAAAGCCATGGGAAGGGGAAAGAAGGGAACTGACCTCCTGAAACTGTCTTTTGACCACCACATCCACACACCACAAACATGTGCTTCCATACACATGCAATAATAATAAACAGGGGCTGGAGATGTACAGAGGAGAGCAAGCAGTCTTCCAGATGTCCTGAGTTTACTTCCCAGCACCTGCATCATGCAGCTCCCAACTCCAGGAGGGGCTGACATCCCTGACCTCTGGGGACAGCAGCACTCACATGTATGTATCTACACACACACATACACACACACACACACACACACACACACACAATTAAAAACAATAAAATACTACAAAGTAATAAATGAACAAAAAAGAAAATGTATATTGATTTCCATGGTTAGTAGTCAAAATAAAACTCAACACCTGTTCAGATGTGAAAATTTTCCTTCCAATTTATTTATTTATTCATTTATTTATTTACCGGGGAAAAAGACTTGCACTGTAACTCAAGGGGCCTCAAACCCAAGATCCTCTCTCTGTTCTTAAGTACTGGGTCCCAGTCCTACAACACCACACCTAGCTTCTCATCCTTTCCTTATTTGGCTTGTTCGGTTTATTTGTAGAAGGCAGGCTTTAGCTTAGCTTTATTTCTGCCAGTTTTGTGGACAAAAGCAGGGAACAAGCACCCTTTGTCTCCATTTCTAACAGAACCCACAGAGATTGGAAACATTGGATAAGTGTATATCTTACCTTATAAAAATGTTATAAGGCAAATAAATAGATGAACTAGTAAGCTGCTTACTGTGAGATACCTCTGATACCTCTTCAGATGAGTATTCTGGGAGGGTAAAAGGAGCCCAGAGCTGTGGGCATCATCTGGTGGAAGCATCAGGTCAAATGACCATGATTTTAGACAATTTCATGTGGTCCTGCAAGTGAGAATTAAATGCCTCTTAACTAGATCTCAAAGTTCTGTTCTGACTCACTGCTCAGTTTACAATTTTGTGTGTGTGTGTGTGTGTGTGTGTGTGTGTGTGTGAGTGTTTTTGAGATAGGGTTCCTCTGTGTAGCAACTGGCTGTCCTGGAACTCACTCTGTAGACTAGGCTGGCCTTGAACTCACTGAGATCTGCCTGCCTCTGACCGCCACACATATGTAGTATTCTTACCACACTTACACAATAAATGTGCAACATTAAATATTAAATAATAAATGTATTTTATTTAAAATTCATTTTAAAATAATAAACTACTGTGTAATATTTTGTCTTGGCTTTTTAAGATGGGGTTTTTTAGCCTCAGCTGTCCTGGAACTCTTCTTGTAGACCAGACTTACCTAGAGCATCACTCATAAACTGGGGCTCCTGTATCCTACCGTAACCAAGCACATTAAATTCCTCCTCTCATAAGCATGATAGTTCCTATTTGGTAGGTCTTTTGACTTTATTTATTTATTTAGATCTTTAAGTGAATAAGTTTTTTCATGTCACCTGAATCTAATTTTCATAAACTTCAGACTTTGAAGACATATAACCTCAGTCATGTTGCATGAATTCTGGTTGTAATAAATGAAACTCAGAGCCAGATATATGGGAAAGGCTGGAATATCAAAGAGAGGAAATACCACAGTCACATCTCACCCAACTGTCTTCCAGCATCCTCAGCCTCTGCTCCTCATCTCTTCCAATGCCTCATCTGTCTTCCTATGCCTCCCTTAAATAACTTCTTCAGTTGTTTCACATCCAGGTTAAGATTAAAGGTGTGGGCTACCACTGTTTGGTAGTTAGCCTTGAACTCACAGAAACACAGAAAGATCTCTGTCTCTGGAGTTTTGGGATTAAAGGCATGGCTCCACCACTGCCTGCCTGAGAGCCTGGAACTCCCTCTGTATACCTTCTCAAACTCAAATCTGCTGGGATTAAAGGTGTAGATCACCACTCTCTGATCCTCCTGGATTGACTATGGGTGGATCTCTTCTCTGATATTCAAGACTGGCTTTATTAAATATATAATAGATTACCACACAGTCATAAATGGTATCTGATTAGATTCTGGAACATTGCCATAGTTCTGTGTGGAGATTTGGACACAATGTCCAAGATCACTCTGTACCTCCATATAAACAGACAGACAAACACATACACACATGCATATGTTGTGTGACCAAACTTTTCCTGGGGAGATGCTATACATGTCTACTCACCCCAGATAAGAAACCCACAAATAAACCAAAGTCCAATTTGGTGAACCAATGAGTTTTTTGTTTGTTTAGTTGGTTTTTTTGAAAGAAGTTTCACTGTTTAGTACTGGCTGTCCTAGAACTTACTCCATAGACCAAGCTGGCCTCACATTCAAGAGATCTACTTGTCTCTGCTTCTCAAGTGCTGGGATGAAAAGCATGTGCCACCACTGCCAGGCTGAACCAATGAGTTTTACACAGGTTGCTTACAGAATTATGAGTAGAGGGTTACTCACTGAAGAAGAAATGGCACAAAGGTAACTGAATCACCAAAGTTGACCCTAACATGGAAGACAGTCCACAAAAGTTGGGTATTTGAAGCATACTGCACCACCGGCAGGCAGTTCAACAGGTTGGAGAGTGTCCTCTCCAAATAATTCTGGTCTAAACCTCTTCCAGGGAGTTGGTCTGGTCTAAGTACCTGGCTGAGAATCTTCTTCACTGCTTAACTCTTCTCCTGTAAGAGAAACTTGTAGATTTTACTGCTAACTCTGCAGGGAGAGGCCCAGTGAATATGGTCAGTTTCAGGGACTTCCTGGAGCTTTTCTGAGTTTTTTTATTTTTCTGTTTAAAGGGCTATTCTCCCAGATAGAAGTTTCAATTTAGCAGGAAATTGGTACCCAACAATGTCATCCCTGGGCAAATGGAAACAGCTATGTAAGAAAATTAGTCTTTTTGTTTGTTTGTCTATTTTGAAGCAGAATTTTTCTATGTAGTTCTAGTTGTCCTGGGACTTGCTATGTAGACCTGGCTGGCATGTAATTCAGAGGTCCACTTGCCTCTTCCTCAGGAGTACTGAGGTTAAAACCATATGTTACCAGGTCCATCAAGAATAAGCCTCAGTTCCTGAATTAAGTAATATTACTAATGAAAATAGAAAAATCTCTCCTACTATGCTTTTCTGGAAGCTTATAAATAATCTTAAAGAAATTAATATTCCTAACTAAAGTCAAGAGAAATTATAAACAGAAGAATGGTATGTGGGAGACTTTGGAATGTTTGTGTAAATTCAGAGCTTCTTAATTATGCAAGGTCAAGCAAAAAAGAGGAAGAGCTCTATTCTTAGTGCCTTGGATATCTCTTCATGTTAAAGAGGAAGAGTGAAAACCACCTTCCCCCTGGAAGTGTAACTTGACCTTAGGACAAGTAAATAGGATTAAATCTGCTGAACCTATGATTTTTCTGCTTAGACTCTTCTTTCTTTTTCACTATCATGTTATAACCTAAACACATAGCATATTTTTAAAAGATATTTATTTACTATGTATACAATATACAGAAGAGGGTACCAGATCTCATTATAGATGGTTGTGAGCCACCATGTGGTTGCTGGGAATTGAACTCAGGACCCCTGGAAGAAGAGTCAGTGCTCTTAACCTCAGCCATCTGTCCAGCTCCCAACACATAGCATATTAAGGACACACACACACACACACACACACACACACACACACACACCTACCTCACTCTGAATGTACTCAAATCTGATTGCAAGGACCTTTGATGCTGGAGCAGAACTGAGGCCTATACCTGTTTTTGAGAGTCTAAAAGCCTCTCCTGTCCTTTATCAGTTCCTCTACCTCAAGAGGATTCTTGGAGCCTGTGGTTTGTGACTTCTGACATCACTTTCCAGTGGGAGGGGAACCTCAAGGGTATGTGATTTTTAGGTGCTTTGTTTTTGTACTTAAATCACAAGGCTTTGTTCTTGGTTGTTTCCTGGTTTTGCTCTTTATATATGTACTCCAGGATAACTAAAGACCACCATGCAGGCAGGGTGGATTTGCAATGCCAAGGGATTAAATCTTTTCACATCTTGTTTGTTACTGTCACCCTGTAACCCTGTAATTTTATTACAATTTTACTAGGTAAGAAAACTGCCACAAACCATATGACTCACAATTTTTCTTCCCTGGGACCAGGTGTTACTATTGAGCTCTGGCTGACCTGGAACACCCTTTGTAGAGCAGGCTGGCTGGTCTCAGATCCACCAAGGTCCACTTGTCTGTGCTTTCTGTGCTGAGTGCTGGTATTAAAGGTATGCACTGCTCTGTTCATGTCCCATGAGCAACATAACTCTTTTTTTTTTTTTAAAGATTTATTTTCTGCACACTATTGTTTTGCCTGCATGTATATTTGTGTGAGTGTGTCGTTATCTGGAACTGGAGTTACAGACAGTTGTCAGTTGCCAGGTGGGTGGTGGGAATTGAACCCAGGTTCTGTGGACGAGCAGACCATGCTCTCAACTGCTGAGCCATCTCTCCAGCTCCCCCCTTTCCCAGGAAAATAGTTTTAAAGATCCTGAGGAGAGGAGAAAACCCACATTCCCGAAGTCTATCAAGGTTGTATCTATACTATAAAATCTATGTAAGTTGTCCCCATCCCATACTCCTGAGTTATAGCCATTCTATGATGGTAGAAGAGGGTAAGACAATTCATTTGTAAGTTAAGAAAGGAAAAACCTTGCAGAGTGGCCTAAGCCTGTAACCTATCATGCAGGAAGTAAAGACAGGAAGACCAAGTGTTCAAGGCCATCCTTGGCTACATAGCAAGTTGGAAGTCATTTTGGATTCTGTAAGAAATTGTCTCAAAGAACAAAGCAAACATCAACAACAACAACAACAACAACAAAACAAATGAACAGCCTGGTAGTGGTGACTCAAGCCTTTTTACTATCAGCACTCAGGAGGCAGAGGCAGGAAGATCTCCATGAGTTCAAGGCCAGCCTAGTCTACAGAGTAAGCTCCAGAACAGCCCAGCTATGAAACGAAACCCTGTCTCAAAAAACCAAAAAAAAAAAAAAAAAAAAAAAAAAAACAAAAAAAAAAAAAAAAAAAAAAAAAAAAAAAAAAAAAAAAAAACCAAAAAACAAAAAACAAAAAAAAATCAAAGAAGGTTTATATGGACATACATCCTATGCTTTTAACTTACTAATTTTTCAGTTAGTAATTTGCTTTTGTTTTTGAGCTAAGAATGTGTTGAACCCAGTTTCTATCTCCCTTTAAACTGAGCATGCATTCTACAATTGTACCATATCTCTAGTCTTTTTATAAAAATACCTATATAATAGATATCAAAATATATCGGTTTTTTGAGACAGGAGTTTCACTGTATAGTCCTGGCTGTTCTCAAAGTCACAACCATCTACCTGCCTCTGCCTCTGGGTGCTGGGATTAAAAGTGTACACCACCTCAGTCTGGCTAAGACATAAATATTTATTTTTTTGTAAATATTACTGAGGATATCTTGTGGCATTTAAATTTTAAAATTTTAATTATTTGTATTTATGTGTGTGTGCCTGCATGAGTTTATGTATACCATATGTGTGCAGGTGTCCTAAAGATCAGAAAGGGTTTTTGGATATCCTGGAACTGGAGTTACTGGTGATTTGTGAGCTGCTTGACATAGAAACTAAAAACCCAACTTAGGACTATTCTGAAGCAAATGCTCTTAAACATTGAGCCATCTTTCCAGCCCCTCATTACACCATTTTAGATATCAAGAATTACTAATTTGTATTCTTCTTTCCCACTTTTTGAGACAGGTTCTCTGTAGCCCAGATTGGCCTATAATTCTCAGCAATTAACCAGCCTCAGTCTGCAGAGTGATAAGATTATAGGCACAAGCCACCATGCCCCATGTAATTTGCCTTCTTAATTAATTAATAATTAATTATACGGTTTGCCTTTCTCTTTGGCACAGAATCTTTAAATGCTGGAATTAGAGGCATGCACCACTATGCACAATATTAATTTTCTTCCAGCTCTATTGCAAGCATAGTTGACAAATGGGACTCATGAGCCAGCGAGATGGCTCAGCTCATAGGGACACTTACTACCCAGGCTGAGGGCCTGAGTTTGGTTCCAGGGACCCACACAGTAGAAGGAGAAAACTGACTCCTGCAGAAGATGCTTTCTGACCTCCATGTACACAGTATATACATGTACACACACACACACACATAAATTAATGAGTAAAATAGTTTTTAAAATAGCTATACATATTCAAGCTGTTCAAGGTGACAATTTAAGATGCTTGCATTGTAATGAAAACTGCATATATTGGCTCATGTCTATAATGTTATTATTTCAGAGGTGGATGTGGGGATCAGAAGTTCATCCTCAGCCACATTGTGAGTTGGAGGTCAGCATGGCCCACATGAGAGCTGTCACTGATCCCCTCACCAAAGAAATACTAAAACAAAAACAAAACAGCCAATGATTGCTACAACAGAGTCACCACACCCTATCACCACACTAGCCACCATTACCTCTTCTAGAGAATCACAGGTGGATAGTGGGAAGGCTTTAACTTTAGTCCCCAAATGAGCAGTAGATCACCACAACTTCCTCATTTTAAATTATGCTTTTGCTCAACATCCCCCCACATTTACCTCACAAATCTGCCCCCTGGACACACTGTTCTATTCTGTGCTTGTACAATGCCACAAGATAGAGAAGCACAATGTTCTTTAGGTTCAACCATGCTTACTGAATCTCAACCTAACCTTACTTTTTTGTTTTGTTTTTCAAGACAGGGTTTCTCTGTGTAGCCTTGCCTGTCCTGAAACTCACTCTGTAGATCAAGAAGTCCTGGAATTTACAGAGATCTGCCTGCCTCTGTGTTGAGACATGGACCACCACCACCACCACTTGACCTAATTTTACCTCACTTTTAAGAGTTATGTAGCAGTGCTGGAGAGATGGCTCAGTGGTTAAGAGAACTGGCTGCTCTTCCAGAGGACCCAGAATCGATTCCCAGCACCCATAAGACAGTATATACCTGTCTGTAACTCTAGTGCCAGGGGATCTGACACCCTCACTCTGACACACACGCAGGCAAAACACCAATGAAGAATTTTCCCGGGTGTGACAGTCTTCAGTCAGGAAGCAAAGACAGGAGGATTGTTACATGTGTGAGATCAGCCTGGTGTACATAAGGAGTTCCAGGCCAGCCAGAGATACATAGCAAGACCAAGATCCTATTTAAAGAACAGCAACAATATATGGGAAGAGGAGAAATGTCTCATCTGTTAAGAGTAGAGTACTAGTTTGCCCTTTCAAAGGTCCTGGGTCTGATTTCCAGTACCTACATGGTAGTTTACAACTAACTATATATAACTCTAATCCCAGAGGATCTGACTATATCTTCTGGCCTTTGTGGGTACCAGGTCTGTATGTGGTGCACAGACATAGATCTATGCAAAATATACACACACACACAAATAACAACTACAACAAATTGTCTCTGTTAGGGTTTCTTTTTTTAATATTTATAATTATTTTTTATGTGAATTGGTGTTTTTGCCTGCATGTATAACTGTGTAAGCTTGTCAGATCTTAGAATTAGAGACAGTTGTTAGCTGCCTTGTGGATGCTGGGAATCGAACTCAGGTCCTCCGGAAGAACACTCAGTGCTCTTAACGGCTGAGCCATCTCTCCAGCCCTCAGTTAGAGTTTCTATGGCTATGAAATACCATGATTAAAAAATAAGTTGGGGGAGGCTGGAGAGATGGCTCAGCGGTTAAGAGCACCGTCTGCTCTTCCAGAGGACCTGGGTTCGATTCCCAGCACCCACATGGCAGCTAACAACTGTCTGTAGTTCCAGTTCAAGGCAAACACCAAGGCAAATAATTAAATAAATAAAAAAGTTAAAAAAAAATAACTTGGGGAGGAAGGGTTTATTTGGCTTACATTTCCACATCACAATTCATCCTTAAAGGAAGTCAGAACAGAAACTCAAGCAGGGCAGGAACCTGGAGTCAAGAGCTGATACAGAGGCCATGTGTTGTGGGGTGGGGGGGATGCTTACTGGCTTGCTCCTCATGACTTCCTTAGCCTGCTTTCTTATAGAACCCAGGACCACCCCCACCCACCCTAGGCTGAGCCCTCCTTAACTGATCACTAATTAAGAAAATGCCTTACAGCTGGACCTCATGGAGGCATTTCCTTACTGAGGCTACTTCCTTTCTGATGACTCTAAAAAATGCCTTACAGATGTGTTTTCTCAATTGAAGGACCCTCCTGTGTGATTGATGACTGACTCTAGCTTGCATCAAGTTGACAATAAACCAACCAATGCAATAATAATAAATAACAATGCATAAAGTTCAGTTTTTAGTGTGTGGCGTATGTATGGGTGCATGCATCTATGTATATGTGTAGAAGATAGAGCTCAGAGTTCAGGGCCTTCCTCCATCTGACTCTTCTGCTTTAGTTTATGAGACAGGATCTCTGAGTATGCAGCTCACTAAATAGCTACAATGGCTGGGGCCAGTTCCTGGAACTCTGTTTCTATCTTCTAGAGCTGGGGTTACATGCATTTGCCTCCATGCCTGACTTTTTACATCAGTTCTGGGGATCCCCAGCTTGTGCGGCTATGATATAGTCTCACTGAGCCATCACTTAGTCCCAAAGAGAATACTTGACTGGCAAGGTGTCAAATTCACTGGGTAAAGGGATTGACCTTGAACACTTAGTACTTCTGGCCCACTTCTCAAGTGATGGGATTCTACACACAAGCGGCACCATATCTTGGTTGTTTTTTCTTATTAGGTTCAGTTTTGGCCTCATCAAATTCATGAAAAGTATCTTCTAGGACTGGAGAGATGGCTTCGCAGTTAGGAGTATTTGTTCTTAGAACCCCCATCAGATAGCTCCAGGGAACCCAACGCCTCTTCTGGCTTCTGCAGGCACCCTCAAGCATATGTACACACACATATATATAAGTAAAAAATAAAATAAATCTTTGTAAAAAAATATCTTGTCCATTATTTCCTACCAATATTTTCTCTTATAGTGTTGAATGCCCATGTAGCTCATGCAGGTATTTCTTTGACAGGCCAGAGGAAGCTATTTGAAATATAGTCTAAAGTCTCTCCAGAAAAGCTATACCTTTTGTATTCCTGAGAAGAATACAACTTCTAAATTTCTCAGCCACATTGAATATCATTTTCTTTTTATATTTGTCAATCTGTTAGAAAGAGGGTATCCCTGCCCGGTGGTATACAGCTTTAATCTCAGCACTCAGGAGGCAGAAACAGGCAGACCTCTGAATTCGAGGCCAACTTGGTCTACAGAGTTCCAAACAGTCAGGGCTACACAGTGAAACTTTGCCTTGAAAGACCAAAAGCAGGGGCTGGAGAGATGGCTCAGAGGTTGAGAGCACTGACTGTTCTTTCAGAGGTCCTGAGTTCAATTTCCAGCAACCAGCAACCACATGACAGCTCACAATCATCTATAATGACATCTGGTGTCCTCTTCTGTATACTGTATACATAATAAATAAATCTTAAAAAAAAGACCAAAAATAAACACAAAAAGCCAAATGACCACCCTCTAAAAAGAATGTATTCTTCTTAATAGGTTACTCATCTGCGTTGCTTTTCATGAAAACCGTGTAAGAGAGGAGGTATCTTTTTACTGTTGTTGTTATTGTTGTTGCAGTTGCTTTGTTTTTGAGGCAGGGGCTTTTCATGTAACCCTGACTATTCAGGAACTCTGTGTAGATCAGGCTGGCTTTGAACTCACAGAGTGCCACTTGCCTCTTCCTCCCATTGTTTAAGATTAAAGGCATGTGCCCCTATGCCTGAGTATATGTCTTAAACTAGGTATGGTGGCTCATGGCTGTAATTACAGCATTTGGGAGAAGCAGGATTAGCCAAGAATTCAAGGTCAACCTGGATACATAAGGAATTTCAGGGAAGCCAAGAGTGAGACCCTATCTCAAAAAAATTAAAGGAAAAAAAAAGAAATACACGTCTTTAAAATTCTTGTTTCTTCTTTTGATAGTTCATTTATAAACATGGTTTGTCCTATACCCCAACACACACCTTGCTTTTTATATTTTCATATATATTTGCTTTTGATATTTTCATATCCATTCACAGGATCCAGAAAAACAATATGAAGAGTCAGAGTTTTGTTTTACCTTAAGATAGGGTTTCTCTTTGTAGTCCTGTCTGTCCTGGAACTTTCTAGGCTGGCCTCAAACTCACTGAGATCTTCCACTGCCTCTAGAATGCTGGGATTAAAGGTATGCATCACTACCCGGAGCTTTGGAGCACTTTTAAAATAATATATGATGTAGATACTTTGAATTGTGTGACAGTCTGGAGATGATACTTCAGGTGTACAACCTTCATTCTTATAAAAGGGGCAAAACAAAACAATAAAAACCTATCACCACCATCAAACCGGAGCTGAGCTGGTGTGGGTGATAAGAGAGATAAACTGTCTAGACCATGGTAACTAGCGGTATCTATTGAGGGCCAAAGAATCAACTCAGCAAAACAAGCCACCAAGAAACAAAGCCTTCAAGTGCTAACACTCACAAACTGATAGGTTCTTTCAGGGGAGGTGGCTGCCTGGTAGGTAGCTCAGAGTGTTGAAGCCTAGAATGGGTAAAGCCTGGGGCCCTCCAAAGTTACTGAGTGTGGTGGGTCAGCCTAGACTCCCATCACTTGTGAGAGTGAGGCAGGAGGGTTAGTGTGAGTCTGAGCCTAGCTTGATCTCACAGAGTGAGACTGTCTCATAAACTCCTGCAACAAACAAACAAACAAACCTGTCAGGAGAGGAGAGGAAGGGAGGGGATCTGAGGAGGTTTGAGGTTCTGAAGATCTGGGGAGCTGTCTTTGGAGATCGCTGGAGAATGTCATGAGCCAGAAGTGCGTTTTGTTTCTGCTTTGACTTAGTCATATGATTGATGCATGGTCCATATGACTGTTACAAACAAACAGCTATGTGCTGTATTAGAAACATGTTTTTTGTTTTGTTTTGTTTTGTTTTTTTGTTGTTCTTTTGTTCTGTTTTGTTTTTTACTTTAAACTACAGCTCAGGGGTCACAGAAAAAACAAAAAAACAAAAAAGAAAAAAAACGTTCAACTCTTCTCCCTTCATACCCACCACTGGCAAATAGAGTTCAGGGTATTTTACCCATCAACCAATCAGGTCAACCTAGAAAGGAAACATTGTATAAGATACATCTTGTCTAAGATACTTAACAGTCAGAAAATGAGACTGTATCTGATTGGATTCCGGGGTCCAAGGTTTGGACTGGGAATCCTGTAGCTCCTATTGCATGACATCATCACTTGTTCTGTTCTTTTATGTCTCTGGAACACAGATGCATGAGTACTGAGAACATCGTGTTTCCCAGGACACTGCCTGAATTCCACTGATATCGATACATGACTTCACTGTTAGGTGGCTGTGCGGGGGCTATCTGCTTCTCACACTTGCTGAAAATACATACTCTCAATTCATTTATGCTAGATAATGTCCCTATTTGATCTCTGTCATCCTGCAGCACACATTTTGTTTGTCAGGAGTTGCCTGGTGACACCACTTATCTAACATTCTCTGATTACTGAAGAAAAGTTGAACTTTCAGTAAGGCTATCAACGTGTTTGTGGGCTTATGATTATTTCACCTCAGTGTCCCTGCTGTCAATCAAAGTACCATTGCAACTCCAGGGTAATTATCGATAGCCACAGCTAACCCACCAGAGTGCAATGGTCAGCCTGAGAACTTCTCAACACCCCCACATAGCACCTACTTATAGGGTAAACAGAACACCCTCTCTGTTGCAAACCTCCCCCCAAAGGATTCCTCGAACTTAGAAGGAAAGAGTGACTTTTCCAGGTCAAGAAGTTACTAAAAAACTTTGGTGGCATCTCTAAGCAATTACAAGGGGAGCACGCCATTACCTGTGGGGTCATTCACCATTTTCCCTTGATGCTGAGTTATAATGGGTATTGTCTAACATCAGGAGAAATCAAGAGAAGGAGCAAAGGTAGAGGTATGGATGGAGAAAAATAGGAGCAGAATGTATTGCAGGAATGCAGAATGACTAGTGTCAACTTCATAGAATGCGCTCGAAGCCTTCCAAAAGCTGTAGTTCTACAGAAAGTACACAAGATAGACTCCTTCCTTCATGTCATTGTTATGATATAAATATATCATGTCACCTTGTAAATGCTGTAGCACTCTGAGGTTTGGGTTGTAAAGTGTAGAAGCTGTAGGTATGTGTGTGCAGCAAAGACACCAGCCATTTTTAGTCATACTTGCCTGACCCTGAATTACTCACTAGCCGAGGGTGACAAAGTTAGGGATCCCAACTGGTACTCCAGGAGATGTAGGGGACAGAGAAGAGCAGGGAAGTCCATCCTGGAGAAGATTAAAAACAACTGTCTGGGCCGGGGATGTTGCTTGGTTTGCAGGGTGTGTACCTGGTAGGTATGACGTTCTGGGTTCAATCTCCACCACTATAAAAAATAAGGAGTGTGGTGCACTCCGTGTAAACCCAGCACTTAGAAAGGTGGAGACAGGGGCCACTTTGCTTCAAAACACCAAAACCAAGGAAACAAATATGGGACTGGAGAGATGGCTCGGTGATGAAGAACACCTACTACTCATCTGACCTTCAATAGCATCCCCCATACAGACACCGACATGCAAATTAACACATAACAACAAAAAACTCAAGTTGGGTGAGACAGTGTACAACTGCACTCCAAACACTTAGGCTAAATCAGACAGATCAAGGCCAGGGCAGCCTGGCCATATAGAGAGGGTGCTGGCTAGCTTAGGCAGAATAAGACTCAAAACACCCTCTCCTAACCCACCTGTCCCAACACACACACACACACACACACACACACACACACACACACACACACACACGCACACACACACACACACACACACCCCATTTGGGGCCAGCATTGTAAAAATCAAGGATAAAGGCAAATTGGAGAGATATACAGTACATTAAGCAAGCACTCTATAGTGGAACTACACACACACCATTTCCATCTTTAAGCAAAGGGTTTAAATTAAGGGTACCTGATGTGCTATTTTTTATACCTCTGAGCTGAAGTTTTGTGCAAGTTAATTTTAGACTATTTTTTATACGTATACAATAATTTCAGATTGTTTTCTTTTCAGACAGAATCTCATGTTAGGCTGGCATTCAACTCCCTGTAAGGGCATAGATGACCTATAAACTTCTGATTCTTCTGTCTTCACCTCCCAAGTGCTAGTATTTCTTTTTTTTAAAAAAACTTTATTTTATTTATTTATTTGCGTTGGTGTTTTGCCTGGAACTGAAACTACAGACAGTTGTTAGCTGCCATGTGGGTGCTGGGAATCGAACCCAGGTCCTCTGGAAGAGCAGACGGTGCTCTTAACCACTGAGCCATCTCTCCAGCCCCAAAGTGCTAGTATTTCAAGGGTACACTATTATGCCCAGTTTTGTGGGGTACTGATGATTGAACCCAGGCTTTATGCATGTTGGGCTGAACCCACCCTCCACACTTGCAGCTTTTAGTTATAAGATAGGGTCTCTGGGGGCTGGAGAGATGCCTCAGTGGTTAAGAGTACTGATTGCTTTACCAGAGGACCCTGGTTTAATTCCCAGCACCCACATGGCAGCTCAGATCTAACCCTATCACACAGACATATATACAAGCAAAACACCAATGTACATAAAATAAGAATTTAAAAAAAAAAAAAAAAAAAAAAAAAAAAAAAAAAAAAAAAAAAAAAAAGATAGGGTCTCTGTAGCTCCGGTTGGCTGGGAACACACTGTGAGGTCAGACTGGCCCCTGGCCAAGGAGTAGACCACTGCTCCAAAGGCTGGAACAGTCAGACTTCCAGAATTTCAATGAGTAATTCTGTATTTTAACACTCCAGACTTCCATTTCATTTCTCAACAGCATCAGCAGCCTCTCAAGTTCCTTCCTTTTCTTAGACAGCCAGATAATCACACAATCACTTTCTAAGGATCCTGTTAAGAAGGCTTTATTTGCTCTATCTCATAGAGATTTTGTTGTTGATGTTTTGGTTCTTTGAGACCAGAGGGAATTTATCTGAGTAGCCCTGGGGGCGTCCCAGAACTTCCCTGGATACCAGGCAACTCAGAACTCTGCTTCTGCCTCCCAAGTGCTGGAATCAAAAGCGTGCACTGGCTTTTAGAATTGAATGTTTTCCCTCAGAACATAGGAATCAAAGACCCAGGCTTTGTGGTTTTCTCATTTCATTGGTCTATTTTTTTTTTTTTTAACCTACTGACATACTTTTAACTCTTGCCTGACCCTGTTTAGATTCACACCAAGTCGGCAAATCATTGGCAGAAAACATAATCCTTTAATGAGCTGGGATTTAAAGGGTTCGAATCTGTGATGCAAATGTTGTTTACCAGAGTATCTGCGCTGAGTGGACCACTTCCGGGTAGTCTGTAATCTTTTGTTGAATCACTGCACAAAACAACAACACACCCAGAAGCTTCTCTGACCTTGATTCATTGTCATGTAATAAAGTGTGCTAAGGGTCACTGCAGGTGCTCAGGCCTCTAGAATATGCAGAAACCATCCTGGCTTTTGTGAGTGGTCTCCAGCTGGTTTGGACTTTCCGAAGTGGACATTTGACTACTTCTCTTTCCGTCAAGGGCTGAAACATTATTTACTCCGGTATTGTAGAGATGCCCTGGGATGGGAGTTACAGGCCATTGTAAGCTGTCATGGTAGGAACTGAACCTGGAACCTCTGGGAGATCAACCAGTTAACCACTGAACTATCATTTCAGTCCTTATAGTTTGGAGAGTGGAGCTTATTAAATTGCCCCGGATTGTTGGAGATGTCTCAGTGACTAAGAGCATTTTGTTTTCTCTTGCAGCAGGACCTGATTTTTGTTCAAAGCATGCACATGCTCCTAGTTCACAAGCACCCATAGCTGCAGTTTCAAGGATGCAATGCCTTCTTTTATACTCCAGGGGGCACCAACATACATGTGGTGCACATAAGTACATGTAGACAAAACACTTATTCATATAAAAGATGGTAGCCAGGAAGTGGTGTCTTAAGCCTTGAGGCAGAATCAGGAGAATCTCTGGGAGTTTGAGGCCAGCCTGATCAACAAAATTAGTTCCAGGAAGCCAAAACTACGCAGAAAAACCCTGCCTGGAAAAACAAACAAAAGAGTTGGTTTGGCTCGGTGGTGCACACCTTTAATCTCATTACTGGGAAGCAGATGCTTGTGGATCTCTGTGTGTTTGAGGACAGGTCTACATGGCAAGTTCCAGGCCAGCCTGGTTACATAATAAGGTCCTGTTTCAAACCTACCTCAAAGACAAGAAAAACGTCCTTTTACTTAGAATCCTCCTGCCCCAGTCTCCTTTGTCACTAGGATTACAGGCCTGTGCCATTAGGCCAGGCTTTGGAAGGTTGCTTGTTTGTTTTAAAATAACATTTATTTACTCTGTGTATACACATGCCCACATATGCTACAGCATATGGAGGTCAAGGACAATTTGCATGAGGGTTAATGCTCTCCTTCAACCCCATGGGTCCCAGGGACTAAATTTATTTTGCCAAGCTTAGTGACAAGCACTGTTAACTCATTGAGTCACCTCACACATTATTTTTATATTTCTGACACCACAGCCGTAGGCACAGACCTTCTGGGGGCAGGGTCTGAACCTGGAAAAGAGTGCCAAGTATTGATCTTAGCACTGGAATGAAAGGAAAGATTTCTTACTAGTTTATTTGGAAGTAACAGCTACTTTTTCCTCAGATGACAGTCTGCGGCCACCAGCTAGAGAGACATTGACAGAAATAATCACAGGCAGAGGCCTGGTCCTGATGCTAATTACACAGCTCCTGCTCATAAGACCAGCTCAGCTCAGCTCAAAGACTAAAAGGCTCCAGATTCTGTTTTACTAGAGGAGCTAGATGCCTGTCTGTGGAGTTGAGAGATAAGCAATCCCTATGCTCAGGTCTTTGTTTCCCTAATTGCTAGCTCTTTAGGACTTTGGCTCAGCGGGAGCCACAGCAGTAAGCCTGTTTACTAGGTCCTTTATCTCCTGAAAGTAGACACTCACCTTCCTTCATTTGATTTACAGTTTATTACAGCACTAAGGGGTACAGTCATATCTCCTGTGTCAGAAACTTCAGCTCATATGGGAGTGATCCATGTCCAGGTCTTCAGTACTTAGTGTCCAGCACTGTGCCCAGGACAGAGAGGCTATCCAATATGGATTGGGGGATCAAGTGAGTGATGAGTAAGAACATTGTGAGATGTTAGAAAGGCGAACAGGGCTGACTTAATCTCTTATGGGTTAACCATTGTTACTACCTGATGATCTTTAGTAACCTATCATAAAAGATACTCATCTCTAGCCTATGCTACATACAAGACTTTTAATTTTATTCCTACACAAACTGAGTTACACCCCCAGACAACAAAATCCTCCTTTTAGACAGGGAAAAAAGCCAAACCAAACCAAAACAAAAAGACCACACAGAGCTACAATGTCACTTGTCTCAGCTGCACAGCCCAGAATACAAGTCCACTTGTTACCAAGTTTCTTGGGTTCTTTGCTGTTAGGCTATGATAACTTGAATACCCGTGTGGCTGGAACTTGCCACATAGACTAGGCTGGTCTTAAACTCATAGAGAAAGCCCTCTGTCTCTGCTGGGATTATTAAAGCATGTTCCAGCATTGGGGAAGTGAAGCCAGAAGGTCATCCATAGCTACAAGATAAGTTTGAGTCTAGCCTATGATACACGAAACAGGGGAAACTGAAGTAAGAAGACTGTTTTTAGTTCCAGTCCAATTTGGACTCCATGGTGAGTCCCAGGCCAGTTTGGCTACAGGCCGAGAGCTTCTGGGGGAGGAGAAGATATGGAAAACTACCCCCCCCATCAACCAACCAACCAAACAAGCCAGGAGCTGTTTTGTTTTCTTTACTTCTCTTGACCTATACGAACAGTTTGGATTCTGCCTCTCTGTGATGTGGCTGTATTCCTCCAAACATAAAAGCACAGGTTTACTAGGCTCTTATAGTGTGGTTTAAAAAAGGAAATCAGAGGTTGGAGAGATGGCTCAGTGGTTAAGAGTGTTGACTGCTCTTTCAGAGGACCCTGGTTTAATTCCCAGCACTCACATGACAGCTCACAACTGTCTCTCACTCTACTTCTAGAGGATCCAAGACCTTCACACAGACATATATGCAAGCAAACCACTAATGTACATAAAATAAAAGTAAATCAATCACTTTTAACAAGAGATTTATTTTAAAAAAAGGGAATTAGAGCAAGTGAGTACAGGAGGAACCCTTAATTGCTTAATGCAACGGGCACTTTTGCAGCTCTCCTGTTTTGAATATAGAATACAACATTGTCATATGCTACAGTTTGACAAATAGAGAAATCAATCAATCAATAAATAAATAAATAAGGAAAAGAAAAACAAAAGATAGCCAGGGAGAAGCAGAAAAACCAACAAGGGTTGGGACAAGAAGGAGGTTTGGGAACAAAGCTTAGGATGACCAGGCTGGTTTTTAGAAATCCAGAGGCATAAGCAACGGACAACATTTAGAAGCCAGAATTCTGAGGTCAAGGTGTCCCACAGGTTGTCTCTGATGGCTGGGAAAGACAGTCTTTTCTCTAATTTCTGTCATTTTGCAGGCACTTTGCATTTCACAGATAAGCTACGTTTCAGTTTCAGCTGTCAGATGGACACAAACTCACAGAGATCTACCTGCCTCTGCCTCCTGAGAGATTAAAGTCGTTTGCCCGCCCCTCATCTCATTCAACAGAGGCAGCACTCAAACCCTGGATGAAACTGCCAAGAGAGACTCAGTTCCTGTCATGAAGTAACTTACCACAGAAGAATCTCAAATGATTGGCTCATCGCTCATTAGGACCCTCAGGTGAAATGTTAGTGTCAGAGATGCTAGGAGGCAATGCCACACCAGAGCCAGCCTCAGAAAGATTCAACTAGGCAGGAATATCCTGAAAGCTTGTCCAAGGACAGTCTGGGAGAGGGCCTAAGGGCAGTGCTAAAACCTGAAGGGTATGGCCACCATCTGAGGATTGGCAACAATAGCTCTTACCTTCTCAAAGAGGAACAAGAGGCTGAGGACTGGTCAGACATCCAAGGCAACATAGGAAGAGACACCAATACCAGCATTACAGAAAAATAGAGGCCTATGTCTAAAGAATAAGAATAAAACTCAGTTTGGAGCCCAGAGCCCAGTTGAGTTTTTAGGGATAGACTCATGGAAGAAAGGGAGGGAGGAAGAGATGCGTGTATTTGAGTGGGGTGGGGTGTGTGGGCTCCAAATACTCATGGGCACATTCTGTCTCACTGTAGGAAGAAACTGAGTTTTCTGATCCTCCTGTTTGGAAGAATTGACCAAATACCCAGGTTGGCTTTAACTCGTATGGGAACATGCAGTGGTGTCTATATCTACATCTACTGCTGTTTTTCATTAAATCCAAACCATTCTGTGAGAGAAGCAAAGAAAAGTCCTCCAGGGGCTGAGGAATGAATTTGTCTTTGGAAAGCAGTCAGTCTGATAGCCTGGGAGGCACTGTAGCTGAGCAGATGAAGGCTGGTGTAGCCCGGGCAGGAGGCTTCCTGCCTGGTCCATCATTATTTTTGATTATTCCACTGAGGATGGCTCAGATCACTGAACCCTGCCGGAGGCTTTCCAAGCCACTTAACCCAGAATGATGGAGGTGCCAACAGGTCCTAGCCTCTTATAAACCTGCCTTTATTACTGCTTGCCTGAGCCAGGTCTCCAAAGGAGCTGTAAAAGTTTATGGTTTGCTTTAACAAGCTGCCTTTGGGAGTCAGGGTTTGGTCTGGATGAAAGTCTCCATGCCCCGGGACAGTGGTTCTCAACCTATGGGTCAGGACCCCTTTCACAGAGGTCTCGTATCATATATTCTACATATCTGACAATCACATTTTGGTTTATAACAGTAGCAAAATTATAGTTATGAGGTAGCATTGAAATAATTGAAAATAATTTTATGGTTGGGGGGCTCATAACCACATGAGGAACTGTATTAAGGGGTTGCAGCGTTAGGAAGGCAGAGAAACACTGCTCTGGGAGCTAAGTCTCTCAGCCCTGCCCTGATTGGTGAGTTGGTTGACTGAGGTTGAACCATCACATAGCAATAGTGTGCTCAGTCACAGTAGTGGAGTGTCCTCGTCACAGTGGACACTTATTTATGTTGACAGAACTGTTGTTCTCAGGGGACAGGCTCTTGCTATATAGCTTACACTGCCCTCACACTCAAAATATTCGTGCCTCCGTTCCTTGATGCTAGGATTACACTTATATGCTACCTTACCCACTTAGCATTTTTATTTGAGGTATAATTATATCAGCTTCCCGATTGGCCTATTATTGCTGCTGTTATATTTACTGTTGTAGCTTTCAAAGTCATTTTAGGGTTAGTAACTTGGAAATAATATTTTCTCATATCTTTTAAATACTCCTTTTTATTAATAGTGATTCATATTGAATTTCATTCCAATTTGTTGACTTTTTCCAAGGAAATATAATTTAAATTTATTTAAGTCATCTGGTTGAGGGAAAGCTCATGGATAGAGTATGTGTTTAGCACACGTAAGACATTAGGTTTGCTCCTCAAAACCAAAAGAAAATAAGGTAAATGTAAAGAGTTGAACTGTGTAGAACGCCTGCTGGGAAAACAATAGTTTGGCGTAAGAACTCAGAATATGGGCTGGGAGATGCGGAGCAAATTCGACAAGCAGTTTAATCACTGGAGCCCACAAAAGGAAGCCTAAGGCAGTAGCATAGATCTGTAATCCCAGCATTCCTATGTCGGGAAGGAAGGTGAAGACAGAAGAATTACTCTGGAACTATTCAGGTTGGCTCCATGAAGTATTTAAGAATCACATTGGAACGCAGAGAAACCCTGCTTGAGAAGGTTGTCCTTTGACCGACATACAACCACAGAGCATGGGTATCTGGAACTCGCTCTGTAGACCAGACTGGCCCCTAAGTCATAGACTCACCTGCCTCCATTTCCTGAGTACTGCTATGAAAGGAGTGTGCCACCAGTGTTCAGCAAAGTTTATTTTTTAAAAATTACACATATGTATAATGTATTTGTATGATTTCCCCTTTCTTCACTCCCCCTCAAAATTTAAATTAATTTTAACCTGGAAGATTGTTACTGCAGCTGCAATCCCTGGAAAAGCAGCCAGTGCTCTTAACCACTGAGTTATTTCTATAGCATGCCTTCCTTCGTATGAGACCCCCTTGGACTTTTTTTGAGACAGGGTTACTTTGTATAGTCTTGGTGGTTCTGGTACTCACTCTGTAGACCAGGCTGGCCTCTAACTCAGAGTTCCACCTGCCTCTGCCTCCCGAGTGTTGGGATTAAACACTATGCCAGGCCTCTGTAGACTTCCTTATCATACTCCTCCAGAGAAACAGGCAGAGCAGGAGCTTCTTAATAAGGTTACCAAAGGGTAGAAGTAGAGGGCGATGCTCCTATTCAAGACTTGTCAGTGATTAACAGGCTGTGGATGTAGGTTCATTGACAGAGAGTTTATTTTAGATCCATAATACCCAGGGTTCAATCCCCTCAATCCCTAACATGGAGTAAAACCTTTGCATTTGGGAGGCTGAGGCAGGAGGATCTAAAGAGTCTCAGTCTTCTTCTTTTTTTTTTAATATTTATTTTTATCTTATGTGAATTGGTGTTTTGTCTGCATGTATAACTGTGTAAGGATGTCAGATCTTGGAATTACAGTTGTTAGCTGCCATATGGATGTTAGGAATTGAACCCAGGTCCTCTGGAAGAACAGCCAGTGCTCTTAACCGTTGAGCCATCTCTCCAGCCCAAGTCCCAGTCTTCTTAATCCTTAGGTTATGGTTCTTTCATGGTGCTATGCTTCTGGAAGCCATCTCAGCATCAGGAATTTAACTTTTTCACTGAGCTGGCTGTGTGGTCCAGGCATGCCTATAATCCCAGCACTCAGGAGCAAGAGATTGGAGGCTGTTTACTTTGAAGCCAGCCTGATCTACAAAGTGAGATACTATCTTAAATACAACAGTAGTCCCAATCACAAAAATTAAAGTTCACCTTGAAGTAATGTATATACATTTTATGGCATATTGTTCTGAACAAAGTGTAGCTTGCACTTTGCAGTTTAGTGGATATCTGTGGTCCAATCACCCAGCTAGCAGTTAAACCCTGTTCAGCTGGGTTTAAATCCACTCTATCTTTTCCCAATCTCTTTCTCGCCTTGCCTCAGGCGACCACTCTTCTGCCCAATCTTCTGAGTGATGGAGTTCATCTCACTGCAGAAGGTCCCTGATGTGGCATCCCTGTTCACCTGATTCCTTTATTAGTGAAAGGAGAGGGCCTAGGCAAGTGTGGAAGGCCTCCCCACGGGAAGGAGAGGAGTATAGGCCACAGGCTGTTGCACTGTAAGATAATGGCCTCCAAAGCCGAGTTCTGTGCCCCTAGGAGCTCATTGGGTGTTTCAGTCCTTTCCACAAAACATCCAAGCACCGCCCACAGGTGAAGGTTGTCCTGTGGAGACTAGGGGCTCTGCCCCCTAACCCCTCAAAGCCTACCTACACACTATAGTGTCCAGTTCCACCTTAGGTCACCCAGAGTTTTTTCCAGGGACTTGCCAAGTGTGGGCTTCTTTCAATTTCCATCGGGTATTACCCATCCAAACTTGTTCGTGCTGGCAGTCACTCTGGTGAGAAAGGGAAAGGGTGAAGGAGGATACTTGGGCATTTGAACTGGCCCTGAAGGAATGTTTTGACTGAGAACATTTTCCCAGCCCTGAGGAGAGCAGACAAGAAGCTGGATCAATTGCATATCAATAGTGGCTGGGATCTAGGTCACAGCTGGGAGTGTGCCTTGGACGAATGTGACTAGGCTCTTTGGAAGAACCTTGCTATTCTTTACAAATGAGGTTCAGGGGGCTGGAGAGGTGGCTCAGCGGTTAAGAGCGCCCTCTGCTCTTCCAGAGAACCCGGGTTCGATTCCCAGCTGCCCACATGGCAGCTAACAACTGTCTGTAGTTCCAGTTCCAGGCAAACACCAAGACAAGTAAATAAATAAATAAAGTTTAAAAAAAAAATAAAAGAGCTACTGATCACTTAAAAAAACAAAAACAAAAAAAAACAAATGCGGTTCAACTATCCCAATTCAAAGCTACTGAGCGGTGGGTGGATCACTTTTTATGGCTTCTATAACTGTTGTTTAATTCTGGAATTCAATTATGCTGTACTGTCTCCTATTGCTTTGTTTTCCCTTTTGCTTTTGAGACAGCCTCAGCTAGCTCACACAGCTTGAATTCAGTACGTAGCCAAGGCTGATTTTGAACTCCTGATTGTCCAACCTCAGCATTCTCTCATTCACTGGGGTCACCATGCCTGGCATCTTTTGTGTTTTCATTTATAAAACATTTTTTGTCAGAAGCAAACATTTAAGATGTTTCATATTCAGGAATTTGTTAGGCTTGTCAATGATTAACAACTTGTGAGTTTTTCTTACTTCTGATCCTGTACACACATACACCTCTCTCTCTCTCTCTCTCAAAGCCAGTTGCGGAAACTATGGCAGTTTACTGCAAACTACGTCAGCCAGCCATCTGAACATAACCACCTTCCACCAATCAAGGCAGTGCTCTTATCCCAATTTAAGGAAATCAAGGGCCTTTGAGATGGCTCAGCCAATAGATCCACATGCCATCAAGCCTGATGCACTACTACGTTCTATCCCTTAGACACCCACAGAAGCAGGAGAGATGAATTATTTCTCTGACCTTTGTACATGGACCATGGCACATGTGCATCAGCATACACATAAATAAATAAATGTAAAAATTACACACTACTACATATGCAATAACCCAACAAACTTTTAAAGACATAATAAAGAAAATTGACATTAATTCTCTATTATTTAATATACAGTTTGGATGCTCCAAGTGTCTCTGAAAAGCTTCCATTACTTTTAATTTTTTCCTCAAGATCCAATCAGAACATATATTTGTAGTTGTTTTTCATTTATTTTTACGAACACAGGTATCCACCACAAAGGTTTTTGTACATGCCTTCTATTTTCTTTTCTGAACACTTACTTTTGTGTAAATTGTTCCATATTGTGGGTTCATTTCTCATGGAAAAATTCAAGACAGAGTTTTTCCATTAGACCTTCAGAAACAGACCTTTTATTGGACCATGCTGGAACTCTATTAGGCTGATACTGAGTCCCTAGGTTGAGAGAATTCTTCAGACATCTTTGGACAGCACAACTGGCCTATTGAAATTAATAAATAGTGTGCAGGGTGCTCCCTCGGGGCCATGTGACAATCCCATTTCCAAATGGTTACCCTCCTGTGATTTTTAGCATCCTTAGAGGGTGCTAAAATGTCCTTGGAGGAACATTTTACAGTAAGGACTGTAAATGGCCAGTTGGAAGGAAAGCACTAGCTGACCTTTTTGTCTTTATCTGCTATGTTCCTTTATCTCTGATATTTCTCGGAGTGTCAGAAATAGTTCATTGGGTGCTGGAGTTCTTTTTTTTTTTTTTTTAACACTTTTATTTATTTATTTAATTATTTGCCTTGGTGTTTGCCTGGAACTGAAACTACAGACAGTTGTTAGCTGCCATGTGGGTGCTGGGAATCGAACCCAGGTCCTCTGGAAGAGCAGAGGGTGCTCTTAACCGCTGAGCCATCTCTCCAGCCCCGGGTGCTGGAGTTCTATGTAGGGTATTTCTATGTAGCTCTTGTTGGCCTGGAACTTACCGTATAGACTAGACTGGTCTTGAACTCAAAGAGATCTGCCTGCTTCTGCCTTGGAGTGGTAGAATTAAAGGAGTCCACCAGCACATTCAACACATTTGTTTATTTGTATATATTTTTTTAAAAGATTTATTTATTTATTATACATACATTATACAGAAAAGGGTACCAGATGTCATCATAGATTGTTATGAGCCACCACCATGTAATTGCTGGGAATTGAACTCAGGACCTCTGGAAGAATAGTCAATGCTCTCAACCTCCAGGGGCATCTCTCCAGCCCCTATTTGTGTATTCTTTATTTGCTTGTGGATAGGGTGTTTTGTAGTCTAGGCTGGCCACAAATACCCTAAGTTGAATGACCTTACACTTCTTCTTTTTAAAAATAATTTATTTAAGTTTATGTGCTTTTATGTGAAGATGTCAGATCCCCTGGAACTGGGAACTGGGACTATAGACAGTTGTGAGATGCCATGTGGGTGCTGGGAATTGAACCTGAGTCCTCTTACAGTGTTCTGTCTGCATATATGGTTTTGTACACCAGCAAAGGGCACCAGATCTCACTACAGATGCTTGTGAGCCACCATATGGCTGCTGGGAATTGAACTCAGGATTTCTGAAAGAGCAGCTAGTGTTTTTAACCATTGAGACATCACTCCAGCCATCTCTGATCTCCCTCATCTCCACCTCTAGAGTGCTGGGATTATACATATACATCACTTCATAAACTTTGAGGATTAAACTAAGACCTTCATGCATGCTAGGCAAGAACGCTATACCAGCTACGGTCCCAGCTCCAGATTTTATTATATTACTTCAGTGGCTATATTCATTGACTATTTTAGGGTCTGGAAAGGCAGCTTAGGGGAGCCACTCCTTACTCAGAAGGCACTGATATCCTGTGGTTGGGACTCCAGAGGAGGCACACACAGTCAGAATGTGATGGACAGAGGGCTCTGAGCCTGGAAAAGCAGCAGACAGCTGCAGTCTTCTGGTCAGCCTGTGATTGAGAACCTGGTTACTGATTCCAAAGTCCTAAGGCTACCCAAGAGCAAGATCATCAGTTTGAATGGCTCTGATGTTGCAAATTGGAAATAAACAGACTGATAATTGGGATGATTTTATGTCAACATGCTATATACTTTTAAAGAAGATACAGTTGATTTTTTTTTTTTTTTTTTTTTTTTTTTTGAGCCAGAGAACCAGCTCAGTGGGAAAAGTCTTGGAGCCCGACATGGTTTAGTTAATCCAGAGACCCACGTGGTGGGAGGAAAGAACCAGTTCTGCAAATTGTTCTCTTTCCTCCATAGGCATGCCAAAGAATGCATGTACAAGCACACACATACATACACCCGCACATGCATGTGCACCTAAAATGGAAATATTAAAATAAAAAACTGCATTTAAAAATACTGTTTTAAGAAGTTTGGTTTTCTTTTTCTTCTTTGCTTTGTTGAGACAAGGTCTCATATGTAACTTTGCATGGCCTTGGGCATGGTGTGGTCAGATGTGTGTCACCACACACAGCTGCTTTGAGGAAAATGTGGGCTATTATCACGATACTAGAAAAAGAATCCCTGGCTATTTATTTGAGTGACATCTTTAAGCAAGACGACCTTACTAATTATGCTAAATTTGATCTGGGGTTATTATCAAACAGTGGGAACTAGGTCTGTTATCCCAGTGCGCTCTCTCTCTCTCTCTCTCTCTCTCTCTCTCTCTCTCTCTCTCTCTCTGCATGCACACATGTATGTGACAGGTCCTCACTATATAGCTACCTTCAAACTCAGTCATTTTGCTTCAGCCTCCTAAATACTGGGACTACTGATGTCCGTCATTGTTGCCCAATTCCAATGTAATTCTAACATTTCTTTATTTGTATGAGATGTCAGGAAACAACTTTCAGTTTCCACCATGTGTGTCTGGGAATGGAACTCATGTTATCAGACTTGTCCTCAAAACCTTTACAGGTGGAATCATCCCTGAGTCCTTGGCCTCTTGTCCCTTGGTGAAATAACCCCAATTAGTATATTTCTGCAGCACTTGCGCCCTCTTGTGGCAGAATAGCTTCTGGAGGAAGGCAGGCTTTGGAGAAATGTACTGAAGAGAACCCGGTGAGTTAACACTGGAGTTCAACCCAGAGCTAAAGGAAAGATATTTAGTGTCTTAGCCATGGCATAGATGTGATTAGGTTAATTGATTAAATTGAAACCAAATATAAAGATTATTTTGTTTGTTTGCATTAGACAGGATCTTGTCCTGTAACTCTAGCTGGTCTGGAACTTGCTGTTTAGACCAAGCTGACCTTGAACTTGAAAGGATAATCCTGTCTCTAGCTCCCCAATGCTGAAATCACAATTGCATACCACCACAGCCAGCACTGTTTTGTTTTGGTGTTTAGTTTTTATTGTTGTCAAGTGTAAAATATTATGAGGACCAGGAAATATGCTTATAATCATTAGTGCAGAGAGTGTGGTGTATCTGACCTTTGAGGCAGGTACTTAGGAAGTTTCAAATGTGTCTGGTTCTTACAGTTTGAATGGGCATCCCTCCATTGGGAGTTTCTGTTTAGGATTCTTTTACATGAAATTCAGAAGAAGTATGTGGGGGAATATTCCTAAAGTGGGCTAGGTGGAAAGAAAGCAACCCACATTTCCAAAGAAAGATCTGACTAGAAAATATGGCTCATCCATGCAGTGGACTATTACAGGGTCATACTCATTGACAAAGATGGTTGAGTGAAAATGAGACATGATAGGATGCCTAACTACCACAGTACCCTTCCTTCCTTCCCTCCCTCCCTCCAGAACTCCTTCCCTCCTTTTTTCTTTTTTTGTCCTCCTATTATCACAGACAATTGATTGATAGGTTAATATTTATTAAGGAGGTTAATAGCAACTTACAATAGAGAGAATAGGCGGGAAGGCTGGAACGATCCACTCAACAGAGTGGAACGGGTCTTCCTTCCAAGTGATGCATCTCAATCTTTAAGCTGTCCCCAGTCATGCCTCAAAGCTACAGCCTTGAAGGTCATAGGTGAATCCCATATCTACGCTGGCCAAGAGGTCATGCCTCTAGGTCAAGGTGATGCCCTTGATTCCCACTACATCTACCCTTTTTGTCTTAATAAGAAAGTTCTAAACCTATCAGTAAAACTATCATCAAATAATGCCCAGAAAAGGTAAGGGGCAATGACATAAACAAAATCAAACTACAACTAACAAGAACAATAAACACAAAGAATATATTAATGTCCAGAATATTGATGTGTGGCAAGATACAGAGATTACTCC
Source organism: Sigmodon hispidus (assembly GCA_004025045.1). Taxonomy (NCBI): domain Eukaryota; kingdom Metazoa; phylum Chordata; class Mammalia; order Rodentia; family Cricetidae; genus Sigmodon; species Sigmodon hispidus. The sequence goes on from PVIH01012097.1 coordinate 61,590, forward strand.
AAAGCTGTCTATCTTGAATAATATAAATCTAGTACCTAAATACTCTTTAGCTGATAAGGAAATGATCATAATTGTAACTATCATTTAAAATTGTAATGTATAATTAATGAACACAGATTAATAGTTATTTATAATAATTCAATTTATAGTCATGTTAGGTGTTTTAGATATACAAAGATATATTTCAATTAGATAGGTATGTAATCTTCAAACACTTCAAAGACATACAGAATATGGCATTTAAAATATTTCAATAACATAGACTTTTCTGGACAGTGAGACATGTCAGCTCCTGGCAGCACCAATCTACTTCAAGAGGATGATGAGCACCAAAGAAAATCAATATGAAACTTACTTTCTTTGTGGCAAAAGTTAGCCACTGGGCAAGAAATTGTTCTTTCCTTGACTGCTTGACAATATGCTGTATAAATTAGACATATATGACTCATAGGAAAGTGACCTTTGGAACTTTGCCAGAATAAGCAGAGATGGTTCTTTAGGTTCCTGCTTCACAGAAGAGACTGCCAGACATTCTGCAGGACACAAGGAGAAGCAACTAAAAACTATGTCACAATGGATGGAGCAGTCCTTCACATTTCCTGCTTCACTGAAAGGTCCGGCAGAAACTCTAGGCCTGTAGGCTGAAGATGGATGCCCCAACTTTACAAAGGAATTTTGGGTGATAGCCAGATGTTTCTGTCATTTTCAAAATTTAGAAGTTGTTTGCACTTCCAGTAATATTATATTTTTCTGTGGTCTTTGATGAAGTCGAAGATGAAATAGTTATAATTATAGTTTTTATTAGTTAAAATAAAGGGTAAATTAATTTAGCTTCAAAAGGATAAGAGAGATGATAGAATATTCTTTTTAATTTTGCTAAATATAATAGACTAGATATTATACTGAATACTAGACTTTATTTCTTGCTTGATAGCTATTTTGTTATATGTAATATAACACATAATATTACACATGTAATATATGAAATTGAAACCTTCCCTTTTGATTCGACAGAAAAGGGAAGTGATGTGCGATGTCTTTCTGCATGCTGTGAATAAAGAGGTTGTTTTGTCCTAAGACAAACCAGTTTATAGGCCGGTGGGAAATGCAAGTATGGATAAAGGGGAAGGAGGGTGGAGTCATATACAGACACTGCAAGCTGCCACTGAGAGAGCAAGATGTAGAAGTACAGGTAAGCCATGAGCCAAGTGGCAAAACATAGATTAGTAGAAATGGGTTAAAATGCAAGAACTAGCTAGCTATAAGCCTGAGGCATAGGTTGGACAGCATGTAATTAATCTAAGCCTTTGTGTGATTACATGGGGCTAAGTGGCTGTGGAACTGCAGGTCTGGATCTTGGACCAAATGGGCTAGAAACTTTAGACTACATCCTTCTTCCTCTCTCATTTGGTTTTCGAGATAGGATTTCTCTGTGCAGCCCGGCTTTCCATTAGCTCAATCTGTAAATCAGACTGGCCTCACATTTGGACATCTGGCTGCTTCTGCTTCTTGGATGCTGGGATTAAAAGCATATGCTGCCACTGCCCAGCTATAGTCCCCTCCCCTCTCAAAATAGGGTCTCTCCATGTAACCCTGGCTGTCTTGGAACTTACTATATAGTGTAGACCAAGCTGTTTTTGCATTTATACAGACCTGCCTGCCTCTGCCTCCCGACTGATCAAATTAAAAGATGTGTGCCACAATACCTGGGTAAATAAGAAAATCTTAAAAAAAAAAAAAATCAACAACAGAAAAACACAGGTGGACAGAGTTCTGAGAAATGACACCTGAGATTGATCTCTGTTCTCTACAAGCAAGCATACACTTATGAACATTCCCACTCATATTCACACAAATAAAATGAAGTAAAATTGTCACTTAAGTTAGTACATTTTTTCTTTCTTTAAAAAAAAGATTTATTAATTTATTTATTATGTGCACAGTGTTCTGCCTGCATGTGTGCCTACAGGCCAGAAGAAGGCACCAGATCTCATTACAGATGGTTGTGAGCCACCATGTTGTTGCTGAATTCAGGACCTTTGGAAGAACAGTCAGTGTTCTTAACCTCTGAATCATCTCTCCAGACCCATTTTTTTCTCTTTCAAGCAAAGTCAAATGATCAAATACCCTGCAATAAAAAAGAGCAAATTATACTGACTGATGATGCAGGCTCCTAAATCTCAGACAAATGATGTGTATTGTGTCATATGAATTATTTAAACATTATAGAACAGTGGAAAGAATCTTCATTGATGATATTGACAGGTGCAAATCAACAGTTGGGGGGAGATTTTTGTTTGGTTTTGTTTGTTTGACAGAATTTAATATAACCCAGGTGGCTCTACATAATGTAACCCAGGCCGGTCTTGAACTCCTGATCTTCCTGCTTCCACCGCCCAGATACTGGGATTGCAGGTATATGCAAGGATGATAGACCCTAAGGACTTATTTGTAAAAGGCAAACGTTCTACCACTGAGCTGCATCCCCAGCACCCAAGGACAGTTTTGAAACTTTACTGAGCCCTATGGCTAAATTGGCCTGCTTTGAATATACCCTGAAGTGAAGCTGTTCATTGGCACACTGGATCACCGTGGCTCTCACTGTGCCATTTGATTGGAATCCCTGAAATCAGATGGGTGTTTGAGGCAAAGACAGGCCATGGGCAAACTTGTGAAGCCAGCTTTTTTTTTTTTTTTTCTGGTCCCTCTCCAAAACCCATGGAGTCACAATGCTCTATAACTTTACACCATTTTCTTTCCACTTCCCTAATTAAAAATACTCCTGAAAGCTTTCACTTAGAGAAACTTGAAAACTACTATTGCCCCATCTCTCCTTGTGATTTCAGATTGAAAATAGGACCTCCTCCAGCAAACAAGGAATAGTCTAAACTTGAGTCACACTTACAGCTGGAAATGTGAGAAGCATTCTTGTTTACTAACAGTTTATATTGCCTAGAAGCTGTGTGTGTGTGTGTGTGTGTGTGTGTGTGTGTGTAGACAGGGTTTCTCTTTGTGTTTCCCTGGCTGGCTTCAAACTCACAGAGATCCATTTGCCTCTGCCTCCTGAGTGCTGGGATTAAAGGCTTTTGGCCATCACTACCCAGCAAAGTGTGCTTTAATTTGAATCTGAATTTGAACAAAGAGAATCCAGTGAAGGACAGAGGAGGAGGAGACAGTGTGACCAGCAAGCATCCCGGGGTACCCTGCAACAATGTCTTACTCTAACTAGGGGGATGATGCCTGTCATGGCTCTGAGGAACCATCTACTGTGCTCATTTGTGACACTAGTTGCTGAATGGCTTTGGAGTTCTGTGAACAGAGATGGAGCCTACATCAACACCCCATATGACACACAGTTTTGACAGGATTCCTGGAGAGCAAATAGCTGTCTGGTGTCACTGCTTGAACTCAGGCCCTGCAGAAGGTTTGGTGGCAGCCAGGGGCAGACAGATGGATTCACTTGCATACTTTACCTCTGGGTGGCCGACAGCTATTGGGTTGCCTTGAGTCAGGCCCTTGTGATCCAAAAACTCACAAAGACGGGGGGGTTTTCCTGTGACTGCTGAGTGATGTCACTGTAAGGAATTTGGAGTCCAGAGGTCTGAATTTTCAGTGGCTGCATTGCTATTTAAGATTCCCTTCCTGATTCTAGAGCTGATACAGTTTTTCCTTTCTCCCTCCATCCCTTCCTCTCTTTCCCCTTATCTTTCTTTCTTTCCTTTTTTTTTTTTTTTTTTTTTTTTTTTTTTTTTTTTTTTTTTTTTTTTTTTTTTTTTTGTTTCTCTT
>PVIH01012098.1:0-65274 GCA_004025045.1 Sigmodon hispidus
CTGTCTGCTCCCTGCCAAGGGAGGGGATGGGGAGTTGCAGAGAAGAAAAATGATCAGATGTGGTGGGAGGGGGAAGAGACCTTCAATAAGGATATACAGGGATGGAAAAAAAAATTCAGAGGGAAAGCTGAACACAAAGAAAATATATGTGTAGTAATCTTATTTGCATTTCTACCCTTGATAAGCCATGCTTATGATTGTTATCCTCTGTATAGTTATTGTTAACTCTTCGGCATTTTTTTTTTCTTTTAAATTCTTTTTTTTTTTGATAAATACATAATGAAGAAGGAAAAAAATGAAAAAAAATAGAATGTGTGTTATATAGAAGGGATGATCCCTATTCCTGATTATTTCTTGTAACCGAATAAATTATGAAGTTAAAAAAAAAGAATTTAGTTTTTCAAAACATGCAGAAATCTGTACATGATAATAGACATAAGCAACATGTTTTTCTATTTTGATTTTTTTCATGGCCTATCAATTTCTCCCTTCTAGAACTCTCTTTTGAGGGGCCTTCCCATTCCTTCCCCTGCTGTTCTCACCCTCAATCCTCCATCTACGCACTTGTACAGTTTTGCTATAAGCATTAGCATCCACACTGGGCCAACAATCTTTGAGTCATCATTGATGGTGATGTGAGTTGTGGTTTGTGGTTTCATACATAGGTACCTGTTGGTAGTATTTTGTGGTCACTGTTAGGTGAGCCATAAGGGCTCCCAGCAAGGTACTATGGTTCGAAAACTCTATGCTCTTTCATGGATATGCTGAGTATGCCTATCTTGAAGGAGGAAAACCTGTTCCATGGTGGAGAATGCTTAGCTTTATCTCTTCTCAGCTTCTTGGGCCTTGTCTGTTCATAGCTCCATTGGAAACCAGTGCTGAGGGCAAAACCTGCCCCTCAGGAGTAACATTTTTGTTTGAATTCAGCAATAGTCTGATATGTGATGTGCATTCAGCTTTAACAATACAGGTGTTTACTTTGTTTTTTTTTTTTTTTTAAAAAAAATCTATTTTCCTTTTAAAAAAATCTTAATACTTTTATTATTTCATACACTAAATCCTGACCACAGCTTTTCCTTACTTCTCTCCTCCCCATCCTATTTTCTCTTCCCTTTCCCCCCATTCCTTTTCCTTTTCTCCTCAGAAAATATCTGCTTCCCACAGATATCAACCAAACATATCAGATCAAGTTTAAATTAGACTAGGTGTCTCCCCTTATATTAACACTGGATGAGGCAACCCAAGAGGAAGAGCAGTGCCCCAAATTACTCAAAACCATTAAAAACAAATCCCTCATCTTTCTGTTAGGAGTCCCACAATAGAACCAAATTACACAACTATGACATGTATGTAGAGGGCCTAGGTTAGACTCATGCAGGCTCCCTGGTTGTTAGTTCAATCTCAGTCACACACTATGGCCCCAGGTTTAGTGGACTCTGTGGGTTGACTTGTGATTTCTTTGAACGTTCTGGCTTCCATATCCCTTTTCCCCTTCTTCCACAGGATTTGGCCCTTAGCCAAAGAAGACGCAAAGATAAAATTGGATATTTACCCCATGGAATATTAGCAGTTAAAAAAAATAACATTATGAGATTTGTAAGAAGATAGATGAAACTAGAGAAACAATCTGAGTGAGGCAACCCTGACCCAGAGAGACAAACATGGTATATACTCACTTATAAGTAGATGTTGACTGTGTCTTCTATTCCATGCTATTGCTGGGGAAAAAAGAAACACAATGACCACAGCAACTCTTACAATGCAGGCAACAGGACATTGTATTATATCATAATTGTCCTTTATAGATTGTGGCAGTTTGAAAGAAAATGGCCCACAGAGGAAGTGGCACTATTAGGGGGTATGGCCTTATTGGAGTAAGTGTGGCCTTGCTGGAGACATGTGTCACTGTGGAATTAAACTTCAAGCTATACCCCATGTCATGGATTATGTCCTATTGCCTGCTGATCCAGATATAGATATCTCACCTCCTACTCCACCAGCTTGCCTCCATGCAAGATGTCATATCCCACCATTAGAAAAATGGACTAAACCTCAGAAACTGTGAGTACACCAATTAAATGCTTTCTTTATAAGAGTTGATGTTTCTGTTATTGCTGGTTTTTATTTTTAATATGGAGTATTTTATTAGTATTTCAAGAATGTTACAAAGTATGCATTTGTTAAAATTATTCATTGAATTTAGGTTTAATTTTGCTATGTGAAAACTCACCAGTTTTTTCAGATTTTTCAATTTATTGAAACAAATTTATAATGTATGTCCTTATCATTTTTGGGAATTTCATTCATATCTGTTATAATGTTTACCTTTTAATTTCTAGTTTTATTGAAGTAGGTTTTCCCTTTTTTGTTTAATTTGGTTAAGAATTTGTCAATCATGTTCTATCCTTAAAAAATAATTAATTAATTAAAAAATAAAATAGTAAATGAAATGATACATAATGAATCAGAGAGGCACCATACAGCAACTGATATAAATAGATACAGAAACTAACAGCCATACATTAGACAGAACTTGGTGAAGAAATTTTCTTTGATTTCTTTAAAAAAGGAATAAAAGGAATGGAAATCTTATTAAACAGTGGCTCTTATCCAATCTTTTCATAGAATCATAGTTGTGAGGCAGTGGATGGCATCACTGAATCACCAAGGTCCACTTTCCTAACTGAACTACTTTTCAAAACTTGCTTTTGCAAATAAAATTATTTTTAGTATGTTCTTGCATGTGGGTCCAACTATAGGAATATATTTTGTTAAGACAGCAGTTCCAAAGGCTCTACCAGGGTTTAGAGAAAAAGATCACAGCATAATAAAATTTATGAGTTGTTTATCTGAGGGTCTTTTTTTTACTTTAACAAATTTTTTATTATGAATAACTCATATTTTTTATTCATGTATACTTTAGTTCAAGCTCCCTTCCCCCTCCTGCCCCTTCCAGTCACTCTCTTTTCTCCACATCACTTTTTCTCCTTCCCAGCAAGAGCAGAAGTTCCCAGTGTCCCAATGTGGCTCAGCTCATCATCTTCTGTTGGCAGATCTGCTTTCCTCACCCCAACATCAAGACTGAGTCAGGTGTTCCTCTTGAGGGAGTGGGATCCAAGGTGCTGGTCCAAGGTGTTTCAGATCCCAAGCTGTTCAGTGTCTGTGGTTTGCAGCTAGGACATGCCTTGCTTTTTGCTTTTTTGTTTAGAGTCCACTAATGAGTGAGTACATCCCCTGCTTACCTTTCTGGGTTTGTGATACCTTGCTCAGGAGGATATTCTCCAAATCCATCCATTTGCCTGCAAATTTCAGGATAACATTTTTTCTTACTGCTGAGTAGTACTCCATTGTGTAGATGTACCACAGTTTGTTAATACATTCTTCTGTTGAGGGACATCTAGGTTGTTTCCAGGTTCTTGCTATTATGTATACTGCTGCTATGAACATAGTTGAGATAATGCCTTTGGAGTGCGAATGTACATCACAGGAAAAGTTGATCAAGAAGAGATTTCAATCCTTAATATTTATGCCCCTAATATAAAAGCACCTATCTATGTAAAAGTAACACTACTAAAGCTTAAATCCCACATCAATTCTGAGGGTCTTTAGGAATAAATTTCTATCTACCTGAGGGAATAAAATTCAATATTTATACGCATGAGCATGCTCTTTATATCTCTCAAGTTCTCTTCTGATACCTCTTTTCTTTGGTTTGTCTTTTCTTATACACTATCCCAATGAAAAGGAATAAATATTTATGTTTGAAGGTCAAGCAAATTTCTTGAGCAACTATAAGGAGCAGAGCCATTTACTGTGGCAAAGCATTGCTGCGAATCTGTTTCTTAGCACTTTTTCAGGCATATCATTGAAAGTACACCAAACTTAAAAATACATTTTTTATCCTCTTTATACCCCAGTACATGAGGTAGATAATGTGTAAACCTTTATTCAAGGCCATGAGGTCAGACCGTCACTATGTCCAAGGTAGCAGAAAGAGTGCCTCAGACTCACACAGGAAAAGGCTATACATAAAGAGGTCCAACTCATGTGTTTTTAAGGTAACTTTATTATTCCATCTTTCCTTCCCTTCTTCATATCTCTCCTAAGTCCTCTTTTTCTATTCTCTTTCACACAAAATTTTAGCCACTACATATGCTGATATTTAAGGTCATTTTCCATTTGTAAAGTAAACAATAGAGATACAACCATAGTATAAGCACATAAAAAAAATCACAATTTTTTTCTCTTAGACATGACAAACTCACACTTAATGGAACAAGGGCAAGACTTCAGTATCAGCCAGGTTCCTTGATGTATAGTTGATGAAGCAGGAAGAATGGCACATAGCACGGCAAGAGACAGTGACCTAAAAGTTGCCCCAATACTAAGGTATATACTTGCACTCTGTGTAGATATTTAGTTGGACCTTGAATTTTATTACATAAATATAAGGTTGGTAATACATACAGATGTCAATGATTAAGATTGTGACTTATGTTTATAAACATTACCTATTAGGCCTCTTTTACCAGGAAAATAACTGGCACTGATGTTCTTACATACCTGACCATGCTAAACTCCTGGGAACTTGTCTTTAAGTACTTCATCTCCAGGAAAACTAGTCTTATTTTGAATTTACTGGGATCTTGGCTAAAGGCCTGGCTGTTCCTTGAAAGTATATTTTATTTATCAAAATTACATGGAATAAGAAAAAGTCATCATTCTGACAAGTCACTGAGAATAGTGCCCAAAAAAAGTATAAAACACACCAATAAGGGGCTATGGAAACAATCCCATAACTGTTTCTTAAGGGTGGTAGATGGTTACAAACAGAAAACAACTGATATTCACAGAGAGTTGTCCCACTGGCTGTGCCTATTGGGGCTAGTCGGTGGATATCCCCAGGACTCTCCTTAATGAGGCCACATCATAAATGTCATATAATGAGAATCCTCCATAGACTTTGCCTTGTGGGAGTTCCCCAACATAGAGACATTCATGTGTTAGGTTGCCCTGTATAGTACTGGCTGTCCTGTTCTGTATACTCCCATGACCCTTTGTAAAAAATAATTAGGACATACTTCACAGCCAGATCTATTGTCCCACAGGACTGTAGACATTTAAAGCATACTTTGTTCTCTTTACTCAAACTAACACAAACTACATATATTTAGCTCATTTTTACCTCAGAGCAAGTTTAAACTAGACTAAATATCTTTGTATATAAATTATGATCTTGAAACTTTATAGTCATGCACAAGACCAGAGTTGAACACATCTACCAAGATTATTAACATGAAGTACCCTAAGAAAAGCATGGCATTTCTTCGCTTGCCAAGTCTGTAGATGATGGAACTGTGCCACACAGCTGTGTCATCTTGCACTGTCTACTTCCCAATCTGTTCAGTTTTATTCCTATGGCCTTGGAGCATTGCCTTGCCATCATAAATGGCTCTGTTTTAACACTTCCTGCTTGTTTTCACTTTGGTTTATTATTGTATTATCAAGCAATACTAAGGAATATGGTGTTACACACATGTTGCCCCCTTTCTTCAGTTCTCCTAATTGATTTCTGGGTTTTTTTTCTCTCTCTCTCATTAACCCTGTACCATGAGTTCACTGAGCCTTTTATAAATCACTACCTTTTTGAGTTACACCTGGAAGTTACTGCCTGGTGCAAACTCTTATCTCCTTTTACAACCTTGAAAGAATTCAAGACTTGGGATCTGGATTTGGGCAGAAAATTGCAGATGTGTATGAAAACTGATCACTGGGGAGATTCATGATATAACAATGTAGAACAATCTAGAACAAGGCAGAACAAGCAGAACCATGTAAAGCAAAGAGAAGACAATTGTCATTAAAAATGAAAATGATGCACTAAGAGCATAGAATAACTGGATTTATTGACATTACAGATAAGATGATTTCCCACACTGGTAGTCAAAGTTTCCTCAGACCCTGATAGAAAACCCTCAAGGACCAATCCTTTTGTTACTTTAACAGCTGAACTATCAATTGCCATTGGCTGTATATTTTTTTGGCCTGAGGTAAAGCTATTTCTACCAGCAGCTCTTAGCTATTTGTAATATTAATATTATTTATTTACTAAATACATTTATGTAAAAAATACCAATGTTGTCATTACAAGGAGATTTTCTTCTTGCAAAGGACTCTTATCAGTGCCTCTTTCATATCTCTGTTCCTCAGGCTGTAGATGAAGGGGTTCAGCATGGGAGTCACCACTGTGTACATCATAGCCATGACAGTCTCCTTCACAGTAGAGTTATTAGTTGATGGACACAGATAGAGACCAATAATTGCCCCATAGTACAGTGAGACTATAGACAGGTGGGAACCACAGGTGGAAAAGATTTTGTAAATGGCCCTAGCAGAAGAAACCCTTAGGACAGAGGAGACAATTTTTACGTAGGAAACTACAATGAGTAAAAATGGGATGACAACAACAAGCCCTCCTGAGATAAATATCATTAGTTCATTAATATAAGTTTCAGAGCAAGCCAACCTGAGCAGAGCAGATAGGTCACAGAAAAAGTGATGGATTATGTTGTCCTCACAAAATGACAATCTAGCCAAGAGTAGGGTGTGTAACATGCAATACAGCATATTAAATACCCAGAACATAAACACCACACACACACAGAGCTTGAGGCTCATCCTGCTGGTGTAATGAAGGGGGAAACAGATGGCCACATAGCGGTCATAAGCCATCATCACAAGAAGGAAGTTATCCATGGTTGCAAATGCGATGAAAAAGTACATTTGTGTTAGACAACCTATATATGGGATAGATAAATCTTGGCTCTGCATGTTCTGCAGCAATTTGGGCATTGTGACAGAGTAAAAGCAGAGATCAGAGATGGACAAATTACTGAGAAAGAAGTACATGGGTGTGTGGAGATGGAAGTCCAGTAGAATGAGGGTGATGATGATGAGGTTCCCCAGGACAGTGGTGAGGTACATGGCCAAGAATAGGACATAGAACAGGTGCTGGTGCTCTGGAGGGATGGGCAGACCCAGGAGGATAAATTGAGTGATGACACTTTGGTTTTTCATTATCATTTTTATTATCCAGTATCCTAATGAGAAAATATCAGACTCACTTAAAATTAAAAAAAAAAAACTTATCTGCAATATATATTGTACAAAACAGATCTGACAAGTATTACAGTAACTATAACCTCAATTTCCAAATGTCTGTAATCATTACAACCATCAGTAATTTCTTCTCAACTACTTCTTAACATGTTTCTATCTCTAAACTCTTTAGAGAGTTCTATGCCATTTCTACTGAGGTACAAAATGTAGTAATTCTTCTCTTTCCTACAGACTGCTCAACTGCTGTTTGTACATTTGGAATTTGCATCATGGTATGTTGTATATTGATGTTATAAAAAATTTGATAATATTAATTTTATATGAGTTTCAAGAAAAACACACATATTCCAGTGCATCACAATTTCAAACTTGTATATGCAAGTTTCTGTATCACATAATATCTGCCTCACTGTTCACTAATTTCCTTATACTGCATGAGTGACAGGATCAGAAGCTTAAAAGTCCAAAGTGCAATTCATATCTTCACTTTGTTTTATACCAGTGTTCCTCATTCCCTCACCTCTCCAGTCTCCCTTAGTATAGTAACAGAAATTCAGGATTGATCAGAAATCTGTGAATTACAATCCATTCATTTTTCCTTATCTTGATCATTGTTATGCATTATACAAAGTCTCTTCTTTTATCCTTTTCTATGAGATTGTGTTCATATATGATGATTATATCTATTTTGTACAGGAATACAGAAGCAGACTCAGTTCAAGTTCTCATGTCTCCCATCCATTAATTTTTCCTTTACCTGTTTTATTTACACTGTAGCAATATAACGGAGGAGTTCAGTCATCTCTTGTTTATTATTCACATTACTAGTGTTGCTCCGAGGATGAGGATAAAGCTCCATTCAGGGACACAAGTGCTATTTCATTATCTCACATGTGCTGGTGGTATTTCCCCATTTGGTCTCACATTGACACTTCATTTTCTCCCTTCATCAATGCTGAGTTAATGCTCTTTCTTTCTCAGGGATTCTGAGCTGGTCTATCCTGATAATCAGATTGGTGAAGATCCTAACTGTCATCATAGAGCCTTCATCCCTTGTCTGATCAAAGCAGATACAAACAGAGATCCACATCCAAGCACTAAGATGAGCTCTGTGAGTCCAGTACAGGAGAGGGAGGAGGGATTATTTGAGCAAAAGGGGTCAAGATCATGATGGGGAACTCTACAGAGACAACTGAACCAAGCTAATGGGAACTCACGAACTTTAGTCTTACAGCTGTAGAGCCTGTGTATGATTAGACCAGGCACCCCACATCTGGGAGAAAGTTGTGCAGCTTGGTTTGTTTAAGGGCTTCTGGTAATGGGATCAGGATATATCCCTGGTGCAAAAGCTGGAATTTTTGGATCCTTTACCTATGGAGAAACCTGGTGTACAGCCTTGATGCAAGGGCAGTGGCTTGGACCTGCCTCAACTGAATGAACCAGGCTTTGTTGACTCCCCATGGAAGCCTTAGTTTTTTCAGAGAAAGTGGTGGAGGTTCGTGGGGAGGGAAAATTGGGGGAATGAAGGAGGAATGTGAAGGGAATTTGTGGTTTGTTTGTAAAATGTATAAAAAATATTAAAAAATAGAAAAAAAGATAAAAATCCTCTTCTTCTCTTACATATTAGAGTTGTTTCTTTACTTGCCTATCACTCCCCGCCCCCATTTCCTCTGCTTTTGATTCATTCTCATTTGTATGTAAAGGGTACTGCTTATCATACACAAAGCTAAATTAACTCTGTCTTCAAATACTAAGACTTTCAGCTATGTCCCATAGCATCTAATATTTATCCAGTGCACTTATTATTGTATTCACTTCTTTAAGCTACTTTCACATCAATTGTAATCTACATGTATTAATGGGCTCACATGACTTTATTCCATTTGCTTATCTACAAAATTTATTAATCTTTAAATGAGGCCAGTGCCTGTCATGATGTATGACTTTGTCCAGTGAAAACTTCCTATCTGGTGCTCAAACGGATAGGATACAAATTTCTTAAACTTCAATGGTAGAAAATTTCCCATTTCAATAGAGAGTCTTGACCAGTTAGCATTAAATGTATGCTCTGTCATGAGCAACAGGGTTCTAATATGGCATATCTGGAGGGTTAGGGTCAATTATTTGTATCATTCTTCAGTTATACTGATAACACCAAATCACATACATATGCTTTAATCCACAAAATATCATTGACTTTGATGCAGTAAACAAATAGAATAGAAATTATTATAAATTTAAAAAAAGAAAAAATTACTTTGGAATTTTCACTTAAGTCATTTCTCAGATAATTATACACTAAGCGATGGTTGATTTACACATCAGGTGGGTTAAGCCCAATGGCAATTTGGGACAAATGCTATTTGGTAATGAAATTCTATTAATGTCACTAAAATATGTAGACTTTGAGTAAAACAACTATCACCTCATAATGTCAGCTTTATTCAGTTAAATGAGCAAAGTAGGGAGTGGGACAATTCACTGTAGAAAATTTTTGCATTTCTGCCTTAGACAGAAGCCTACAACTACCACTCTTTTCAGAGACTCCAATGTTGTAGGCAGTTTTAAAATTTTGACCTTACCAGCTGATAATCTATGCAGTCTGTATGCTAAATCACATGCAGGGCACACACACACACACACACACACACACACACAAACTTGTCATTCTGTGATTCTGAATAACACTGGCTAATTAATCTAGCATATATTTCAAAGCTGAGGAAACAGAAGAAACATGAAGGTATTTAAGCAATTTTCTGTGAAATGCTACAACCCAGTCTGACTGTTTGTATCTTCATAGACTGGCAGTGTTTAATGCAGATGAATCCAGAATTTGTACACTTAGACATTTCAGATTAGCCTGTCAGAGGGAAAATTGATGTAGGTAAATAAGCCATGCAACATTTTAAAGGCTGCTCTCCTTATGTATTCAAGACTGTCCTCAAATATACAAACCCTGACTCTGTTTCCTAAACTTTGGGATTACGAGTATGTGTCACCATGCCATGTTTCTTCTTTTCTTATAAATAAACAGTACCTTTGTGTTATGTAGGTATTCATACATGGATCACAAGAAAGAGAAATAACTGTTTAACCAGTGATATGCCAATGGAGTTATACTCTGCTTTTATTGGGTTCTTAAAAAGTAATTAATTTTTAAGTGGGATATAAGGATAGATGATTGACACAATGCTGCCCACTCAGGTAGTATAGAACAATTACATTTTGGTTGCTAATAAATTATTTTCTGTCATAAGCTGTTGTGGGCTATGACATGGGATTGTAAACTTGTTCAGCCACTTTGGAACGCAGTATGGTGGCAGTTCCTCAGAAAACTGAGAATCAATCTCCCCAAGGACCCAGCAATACCACTTCTGGGTGTATACCCTAAAGATGCACAGTCATACTCCAAAGGTATTAGCTCAACTATGTTCATAGCAGCATTATTTGTAATAGCAAGAACCTGGAAACAACCTAGATGTCCCTTAACTGAAGAATGGTTTAACAAACTATGGTACATCTACACAATGGAGTACTACTCAGCAGTAAGAAAAAATGATATCCTAAAATTTGCTGGCAAATGGATGGACTTGGAGAATATCTTCCTGAGCGAGGTATCACAAACTCAGGAAGATAAGCAGGGGATGTACTCACTCATTAGTGGTCTCTAAACAAACAAACAAACAAGAAAAAGGCAAAGCCTGCCCAAGCTGCAAACCAAAACCATTGAACAGCTTGGGATCAGAAACATCCTGGACTGACTCCTTGGATCCCACTCCTCTTGAGTCGGGGGGAGAAAGCTGGATCTGCCAGGAGTGGAGACTGAACTAAGCAATATTGGGTCAGTGGGACCACAGGACTGTCTGCTGCCTGCCCAGGGAAGGGATGGGGAGTTGTGGAGAAGAAAGAATGACCTGATGTGGAGGGAAGGGGAAGGGACCTTGAATAAGGATATACAAGGATAGAAAGTGTGACTTCTTTGGAAAAAAAATAAATAATAATAACAATAATAAAGCTTACAGAAACTGATATTTCAGATGTCAACCCATCAAGTGAATGATTCTCTGATAGGATTACCCTATTAAGCAGGGTATAAAGATCACCAACTCTGAAAAATTTTGCTCATCTCTATATATTCACATGTGTAAAACAGCTATGGTATTTTCACAATACTAACATATATATGTATTCTCATGATCATATCTCAAGCTTATGGACATATATATTTGTGGATGATCAGAAAGATGACTTTTTTAATGTATATATTTTTGATAAATAGAAATATACTAAATATGCTGCATAACTAGATCTACTCTTCTACATGGACTGTAAGGCACTCTATCCTTGGCTTAGTTACAGGGCAATTTGATTTGATAAAATGTCTCTATGGAAAGATACTAAGTGGTATTTTCACATATTTTACTCCAGTGGTGAAATACAGGTATTTCACCTTGTTGAATCAATGTCTTTCAGAGATTAATAGTAACCTAAGATGCCCCAAGCATCTCCCATTGACTGTAGATTCCAGGATCCAAAGCACCTTCCTCCTCTGACTCAAAAAGCAAATAACACTTTTTATATACATCTACAACAGTTTTTGATACAAGATTTTAGGAGCAGTAAACTATTTTTTGTTTAGATTCTGAGATGCAGATGATTAGCAGAAAGAGACTGTTAACGCACTAACCTTGTCCAGAGAGAAATAGTTTTCTCACCCAGTTATCATGGGAGGAGGTTGCAGCTTGCCATAACCTCAGGAAGATTACCCAGTTTCTCAGCATTGAACAAAGAAGTTACTAGGTCCTATTCCTGTGTTCTAAGACTAAAACAAGCCAGAAAAAAAAGCCATTTTTAGATCTCAAATGTTTGTTTTTATGCTAGCCAACTATTAGTGAAAGTGCTGATAGGAATCAGCACCATTTGTTTCTTCTGTGCTTACAAAGGTTGTTGTGGTTACTCACTGACACCGTTTTTGGAGCAAGCTGCATTCCCTGAGCCAGGAAAAAGCAGGTATTTTTGCATTCTGCACTTTCCCATTTTATTGATTACAAAATATTAGCCTATATTACTAGTTACATTTAAGAGAAGTAGAATAGTACACAAATTCTTTGCTTTCTCCTTAGATTTCTTAACTGTTTAGTTTTTTCCCTTTATAGACCCTGTGGCTACCTAGCCCTTTAAGGGATAAATTTTTTTTTACAACCATAGCTGCTGCCAGCCAATAACCAAAGCTGGGACAATATTGCTAGGTGTGGCTTTTTTCATATTTACAAAGAATGCTTTATGACCTGAGAAACAGCTTTAAATCTTTTTTTTATCAACAAGTTGTTAAGGGACATATATATATATATATATATATATATGTGTGTGTGTGTGTGTGTGTGTGTGTGTGTGTGTGTGTATAACTGAATATTGAATATTTGAAATGGACAGAAGAATATAAATTATTTGACTTATAGATCTTGTGTAAGGTTAGTATAAAAATCTTTCTATCTCTGATCCTAAGAAACATTTCTCTGAGTTACCCTGGGGAGAGAGAGAGAGAGAGAGAGAGAGAGAGAGAGAGAGAGAGAGAGAGAGAGAGAGAGAGAGAAATGTTTGGCCCTTAAGTTTCAATTGTTCCAAGAAGAATGATAAATCAACTCTCAGAGTATTGGTTGCCATGCAAAGCAAGTGGGGTTGTATGGTAGGCACAAGTTATAATTAAATCATTTCTAAGACCTGTGATATTCACCTATAGGAGTATAATTTAATTGCTTTTGAATTTTCAGTATTTTTCAAGCAGTGTCCATTGTACTTAAGACACATTATCCCCCAAAGAAGCCCTGTGCCCATTCATAAATATACTCATCTCCATCTGTTCACAGAAATTCTACTCTATGTTTTTACAGATTTTCTTGTGTTTGATAATTAATATCAGTATAAACTCTTTATGGCTAGCTGCAGAGCTATAGTAATAAAAACCACATGGTATTGGCAAAAAACCCAGACAGGTTGGGTAATGGAATCAAATAGAAGACCCAGAAGTAAATTCACACACCTATGAATACCTTATTTTGATAAAGAATTCAGAATTACATAATAATAGGAAAACATCTTCAATATATGGTTCTGGTCTAACTGGACATTAGTATGTAGAAGAATACAAAGAGATAAGTATCTATCACTTTACACTGAATCAAATGCAAGTGGATCAAAGAACTCAACATAAAATCAGATACAGTAAACTTTATAGAAGAGAAAATAGAGAATAGTCTTGAGCATATTGGTACAGGGACAGCTTTGTGGACAGAACTTCTACAGCACAGATACTAAGAACAGCAATCACAAAAGGGACTTAAGGAACTTAAAAATCTTCTGTAAGGCAAAGAACACAATCAATACAATAAAATAGCAGACTACAAATGGTAAAAGATTTTACTCCCATTCCATATTCAAGTGAGAATAATATTCAAAATATATAAGAAACTCATGATTCTAGACATTAACAAATGTAATCACTTAATTAAAATGGGGTACAGAACTAAACAGAATTCTCAACAGGAAAATCTCAAATATCTGGGAAACACTAAAGAATGTTTATCATCATTAGCTATAAGTAAAATAAAAATCCAAAGTACTTTAAGATTTCATCCTACACCTGTCAGAATGAACAGCATCAAAAATACAAGTTACAGCTCATGGTGATGAGGATGTGGAACAATGGTAACACTCTTCCATAGCTGGAGTGAGTGCAAACTGTACAACCACTTCAGAAATAAATATCTCAATTCCTCAGAAAACTGGGAGTTGATCTACCTTAAGACTATGCTATACTACCCTTGAGAAGTTGCAGAGATGACTGGAATTGAGGTAAGATACAGGAATCCAGTGCAGGGGAAACCACCTGGAATCTATGAGAGTAACCATTACAAAGTTTTCTAGTAATGGTGCATACAGAGCCTTGAGCTGGCCATCGTCTATAATCAAGCAAGGCTGCCAGCAGTGGGACTGGACATCAATCCAGTCACAAAATCTCCAGCCTACAATCTGTTCTGTCTGCAAGATGCGCTAGAGTACTTGTAGCATAGAGCTTGTGAGAGTGGCCAACCAATGACTAGAACAACCTGAGCCCCAATGAACTCTATGTTCAAAAGTTGCCATATATTTTTTAGTAGAGCAGCTGCAATATTAAACAGGGATATCATTGATGTGTGGGAGTTTCAATTTCTCTGCAAGCTCTCACTATGCAGCCCAGACTGACCTCACAGAATCTCACTGTTAAACTATGCTGACTTTCACAAGGTCACAGTTTGCAGCTAGACTGACCTCATAGTGTCTAACTGATCAACTATGCTGAGCTCAGACTGATTGAACAGTGTCTGACTGTGCTGCACAGAGATTTATTCTTAGGTTTGGATGCTCAGACTAAGGTTAGCTCTTTTCTTTCTAAATCTTATAATTTAATTTGCTTCTCTTTATGTTTCACCTCAGGGATTTTTACCTTTTCTTTCTGTATCTCCTAATTTTCCCTTATTTCCCCTTCTGTCTTGTGGCGGCCTGAGAGCTATGCCTTTTCTCCTGAGATACAAAATGGATTAATGCTTCTCTCTCCTGCTGAATGTTCAACATTAATTTGTTAATTTGCAATTTTTTTATGTTATCTGGTATAATTGATGTTTTGAAGAACTTGTATAAGTTTTCTGATCAAAATATAAAAGTTTCAAGAAAATTGCAATACTCCAATGACTTAGATTATCATTTCAAGATTCTCTAACATGCAAGATTCTCCAACAAAAATTTCTGCTTCACTGTTTATTAATCATCTTCACATCATTGGATGTATAACAGGCATCAGAAGATCAAATGCTCCACATGAAATTCATGTTTTCAATGTTTTGTCTCCCAATGCATTCCTCATTCTCCTACCTTTCCAGTCTTCCATAGTATAGTAAAGAAAATTCAGGTTTGAATCAGAAATGTGTGAATTTCAATTTATTTGTTTTTTTCTTACCTTGAACTGCTGTCACACATTATACAGCCTTTCCTCTTTATTCTCCTCCTATTTCATCCATTACTTTCTGTAATATTATATCCACATATAAGGATCCCATCTTGTCTTTACTGGAATATAAAAGCAGACTCCATTCATATCTGTGTTCTCATGTCTCCTGACCCTTCTCTTCTCCTTCAAGCTGCTTCATTTTCACTATGGCATTCTAACAGAGGAGTTTCATCATCTCTAGTCTGATTCACTCTTCACATTGCCCATGTTACTCTGAGG
The DNA here is from genome assembly GCA_004025045.1 of Sigmodon hispidus. NCBI lineage: Eukaryota > Metazoa > Chordata > Mammalia > Rodentia > Cricetidae > Sigmodon > Sigmodon hispidus. Next base: position 15,386 of record PVIH01012098.1, read on the forward strand.
ATAAGGGAAAAGCTCCTACCAGGAACACATATGCTCTTTCATTATTTCACATGTGCTGTTGGAATATCACTATATCACAGTGACATATAATTTTTTTTCTTCATCAAGAGTGTGGCTAAAACTCTTTTCCTCCCACATGGTAGAGTTGTTCCTCTATTGTCTAACCCTTCCTTTCCTGGTTTCCATTCATCTTATACATTATCATTCATATTTAAGGGATATTGCTTATCATATACATAGCTAAATTACCATTTTCCACAATGGTAGACATTCATCCATATTCCATAGAATCCTATATATATGTTATGCATTTAATACATTCATCACTGCTTTAATCTACCTTCCATTCAACTGAAAACAGGATTAGGGAAGTCACATATACTTTTTTGCATTTTGTTATTTATAATCATTAATCTCCAACAAGGGCCCGTACTTGTCCTGATGTATGGATTCAGACAGTGAAAATTTGTACTCTGCTTAAACTGATACAGTATATTTTAACTTCAACTATAGAAAATTTACATTAAACCAGAAATACTTGACTAGTTAGCATTACATATTACACTGTATAATAACTTTCAGAGATCTAGTGTTGCTTTTTGCCATCTAATGTGTAATCATTTATATCACTCCTCAGTAATGCTGATTACTTTAAATCATATTTATATGTTTTCATCTACCAAATGTCATTTTTGGTGCTGAAGACTGATATATGAAGGTTTTTATGAATTATAAAAAAGAAGAAATTACAAAAACACTTTGCAATCTTCACTTGGATAATCCCTCAAATACCTTTTCTGTTTGGGATGGCTATTTTATACATCATGTGTTTAACCCTGATCTCAATTTTGGAAAAAATCCTAGTTACAATGCAGATATTTTATGACATTAAAATTCACAGACTTAGAGTGAAGTTACTAACATTTCCTATCATGATGAGCTTCATGCAATCTCAAAAGTGAATTAGAAAAAAAGGAGTGTTCATTGTAGAAAAAAGGTTGTACTTTCTGCCGAAGATATAACTCTATAACCTTCCCTCTTTTATGGATTTCATTATTTTAGACAGTTTTTCAAATATTGGCCACATCAGCTTTTATCACTGTGAAATTTATATCCAAAGTTACATGTGTAGATGCATACACACACATACATACACACTCATATTATTCTATGATTCTGGACAAATTCATGTCTTAAAGCTAACAATAGAAGAGAAACATTAAGAGATATAAACAATTATCTCAGAAATGCTGCACCCAAGACCAAGTATTTGTTCAACACAGCTGAATTCAGAGTTTTTGCAATTAGTCATTGCGCATTAGCATTGCAGAGGGGAAAGGCATGCATGAAAAATATCATGCACCATTAAAAAAGATATTCTCCTTATGTCTCCAAGACTGGCTTCACACATGCAGTACTCCTGCCTCTGTTTCCTGAGCAATGATTATAGACATGTGTGACTGTGCCCAGTTTCTCTTTCTCCCATAAATGAACAGTATCTTTATTTTAGCTAGACATCTGTGCAAAGATTACAACCCAGAAAAATCAATGTCATTTGTTACCACTGATGGGAAAATGGACAGTATGCCATCTTTAAATCCTCATTCCACAGGTCTCGAATAAATAGTATATAAAAGTCTCAAGTGATATGGTTCTAAGATGTGATAAACCTAAATCTTAGATTCTGTAGAAACACTGAGTTTGAAAAAGTAGCTCTTTTTGTACTTTTACATAAATACCCAGATGATATTAATATCATCCTTGATGGACTGCATTTAGCAGCAATCACAGATGTTACCACTAAAAATTGATGTGAACTGGCACAGATAAAATTGATCATAATTTTGGGTTGGTCATTATTCAGAGTTGCCTAAGAGCACACAGGGTAAAGCATAATAAACAACCATTCAGCACTACAGCAGTGAACTCCATTTTACAGTACTGCTCTTGTGTTGAAATAGTGTGATACTGAGAAAAAAATACATAATAAGTGATTGTGATCAAACCATCAATATGAAAATGATTATATAACCACCATGAAACAAATACTTTTATGGTGTGGTAAAAATAATGTAAGACAGAGAAAAGAACAATGTTATCATATCTGAAAAACTGTCTCTGCATGTCATACAAAATCCATGTGGAGTATCAGCAAGATAACATCTTATTTTGGTATATATACCCAGATATGCTAAAGCTAAGTCCAATTTTCTGGTTCAGGATCCTGCTCACCTTTATTTTATTTGCAGGTACAGGAACTAGTAGCCTCTGTACTTGTCATCTCTGCCCCATCCCTTAGGAGTCCAGATCCTGAGTATCTTGTTAAAGATATATTAATTACCAGGCTTTGTTTTAGGACCAGTTTACCTCAGGGATTTCTAGTGAAGACAATTATAGCCACTTGTCACTTATTCCTACACTTAGTAGAAGTTGAAATTAAAAGAACAATAAGAAACAAAACAAACAAATGCATCCATAAGAAAACCAAGAAAAGAAAAAAGATGCATACCCATGGTCTGTTCACATAATCAAAGGCTTCTTCTTGAATGAAACCAACTTTGTTAGAAAGAATAGTAAAAAATTGTCTAGAAAACTACCCCAGGTTATCATGCATTATTTTGATTGCTAATTTTTTAAAGTGGCTCACATAACAAAACTTACACAAGAAGCCATGGGTAGTTTTGAAAGAATTGGTCGTGAATTTTACTTTAAATGGCTGAGCCATTTTTCCAGCCCATCCAACATTAAATTTTAAGAAGAATAAAATTGTAGAAAACCACACATACTTGTTTTCAAATGCAGCATCTCAATTCAACATGACTGACTACCTGCAAAAGGATTTAGAACACACAGAGAACATTTTGGAAAAAAATTAAATTCATCATTCAACTCTCTGTATGTATCAATGAAAACGGCAGGGATATGGGAAGGAGATGGAGTGTTTAATGTTTCCTCAAACAATAGAATAGCAGTCCATTTTTTCTATGCATGTTTACTCGGTCTTATCTTTCTTTGTAAACAATAATTGCACATACTACTACCAACATTACCCAAACCCCTCACCACATATTTGAGTATACTTCTCAATGAGTTCTCTATGAGTTCACAAGTGATCAAGAGACCCTTGGTAGCATTTACAATTTCTTTCTTTTTGTAGTCTTAACTTGACAATCATCTTTTTAGATGAAGTTTTGTACATGATAATGAAACACAAACTTTTGACTTCAGGGAACCTTAATCCATATTGGTCTAACCTTACTGGGCTCTGAGATATGATGAACTGCTGTATTTGAATGTGGAAATAGTACATAGGATCTAAGAATGCATCCAGTATTTTAGACAGAGTGCTGCCTCGCTGTTTATATAGAACAACCAAATTGTACTTGCTAGCCTATTGATTTCATTTACTCCAAGAAGAATAGTGTCTCCTCTCTCTGTGTTTTGATTGACATGAGAGGCAATATGGTTTTATGGTAGGGTCACCTTCCAATTTCATCATCCCTAAGGACTTTGTTGTTCACTTACAAAACAATAATTAAATAGCTTTAGTATTTTCAGTGTCATTGACTTGTTGAAGAGATGAGTGTTTATCCCAGTTTATTGTTGCTTTCTTTACAATAGCTAAAAATAGAAACAATTTAGATGTCTTCAAGTGATGGAATAAAAACAATCTGGTAGATATATGCTATGGAATTTTATTTCCATTTACAGTGCCCATTTTTTTTCAATTGAGTTGTTTGCCATGCAAATTCCCTCAGCAGCAGCTGTGGATATGGTGAGAGGCAGACTTTATCTGCCCCTGCTACAGAGTGCGCTGTGACTCTGCAGACAGCACCTGGTCCCGTTTTTCTTGATTTTTTTTTTTTTTTATGTTCTAGATACTAATCCTCTGTCACTGGTATAGCTGAAAAATATTTTCTGCCAGTAGACTACTCCAGTTAATGGTCAGTTTTCTTTACTATTCAGAAAAACATTATTTTATTTAGTACCACTTGTCAATTTAATGAGCTGCTAGCACCCTGTTTGTAATGTTCTTACCTATTAATATATCTCATATTGGCCCACATGTCAATTTAGTAAGGTTCTCATGGTCTCATAGAGACTGAAATTACAAGAATGAGAGATGCATGGGTTTGTACCAAGTCCTCTGCATGCATGCTAGAACTGTGAGCTGGGTGTTTTTGTGTGATTCCTAACATCAAGGGCAGGTGTATTTATGACTATTTTGCCTGCTTTTGAGACTGTTTTCTTCCTGGTGGGTTGACTTGTCTAGCCTCTATATGAGAGCTTTCACCTTGCCTTATTGTGTCTCTTTTGGTCATGTTTGGTTGTCATTTCTTGGAGGCCTTTTATTTTTAAAGGTGGAAACTAAATGATCATGGTATGAGGTAGTAGGGGAATATAAAGAGCCAGGATGAGTAGAGTGGGAGAAACTGTAATTGGAATATATTTTATGAGATAAAAACCTACTTTAAGCAAAAAAGATTATAAGTAATGAAAATCTGATAAAATAGTGGCTGTTACCTAATGATTTTTCTAAGATCACATCTGCAAAGCAGAGGATAATAGCACAAAGTCACTGATATCTCCTACCTTAAATAAAAAAAATGAAAATTCCTGTTGGAAAATGAACATAATATGTAGTTTTCATAATGTGTGTCTCATTGTTGAGATATGTTTTCTGATATCAATATATATACAAATGAAATTAAGTAAAAATCTCAGGATTGCAATTATAAAGTGCTTTTCTTCTCATAAAGAACACTTATAAGTGCATCTTTCATATCTCTTTTCCTGAGGCTGAGGTAAATGGATTCAGCATGGAAGACACCACTATGTACGTTATGATCATAGTAATATGCTTCACAGTAGAGCTATTAGCTGATGAACATAGATGTAGACCAAGAATTATTTTATAGAACAGTGAGACTACAGACAATTGGAAGCCACAGGTAGAAAAAGACTTTTTAGGTGATCCTATAGAATAAACCCTTAGGATGGAGGAGACATTTTTTTTTATAGGAAACAATAATGAGTCAAAATGAGAAGACAACAAACCATCCAAAGGTAAATATAATTAGTTCATTAAAATAAATGTCAGATCAGGCCAACTTAATAAGATAGGTCACAGAATACTGGGGGATAATATTGTCCTCACAGAATGGCAATGTAGCAAGGATTAGGGTGTATAAAATGGAATAAAACATATTAAGTACCAAGGACAGTGCTACCAGACATACACAAAGTTTTGGGTTCATTATACTTGGTTGGTGTATGGGTATCAGATAGACACATAATGGTCATACATCATAACTAAAATAAGAAAGCTATATATGTCCCCAAAACCATTTAAAAGTACATTTGCATCATATATACTGCATAGGGGCCAGATGGGTCCTGTCTCTGCATGTTTTGCAGCAAATTTGGCATTGTTACAGAGACAAAGCAGAGGTCAGAGAAGGACATATTACTGAGAAAGAAGTACATGAGAGCATGAGATAAGAGCTCAGTAGAATGAAAATGATGATGATGAGGTTCCTCAGGACAATGAAGAAGTACCTGGTCAGGAACAGAGCATAGAATAGGTGCTTGTACTCTGGGGAGAAGGGGAGGCCCAGGAGGAAGAAACAGGAAATGACAGTTTGGTTGCACATTATCATTCTTCATCTATGGTATCCTAATGAGAAAATGTCAGGATTGTGAAAAAAAGCAAAGCAAAAATATGCTTCGAATATATATTCTACATCAATGAATCTGACTGTCATAGTAATTATAACCTCAAACTCAGTCTATAATCATTATAATCATCAATGATTTTTCTCAACTTGTCTAAAGAAGTTTATATCTCTTTTTTCTAGACAGTTTAATGGTATTTCTACTGAGATACAAAATAAACTAGTGCTTTTCTCTCTGGATGACTGGTCAACTTTTGTTTATAATTTGTAATTTCCCCTGTTATCTTATATAATTAATGTTCTAAAAGAATTTAGATAAATTTTACCATTGTAATATTATAAAAATTTCAAGAAATATGCACATACTTCAGTGCCTTAGATTATCATTTTAAACTCAACATGTATGACTCTAGTATGCATATTTCTGTTCCATAGTTTACTAATCGTCTTCATTCCATTGCATATGTAAAGGCATCAGAAGCTCAAAAGCCCCAAATAAAACTCATGTTTTCACTGTTTTCTCTGCTGGAGCATTCCTCATTTTCTTACCTTTTCAGTCTCCCATAATATAGTAAAAGAAATTTGAGTTTGAGTTAGAAATCTGTGAATTTCAATACATTAATATTTTCTTACCTGAAACATAATACAGACACTCTTCTTCATTATTCTTCTATTTCACCCATTCATTTCTGTGAGGTTATATCTACAGATAAGGATCACATCTTATCTTTACTAGAATACAAAGACAGACACCCTTTATGTCCATGTTCTCATATGTGCTTACCCTTCTATTCTCCTTCTATGTACTTCATTTACACTGTGATATTATAACAGAGGAGTTCCTCCATCTCCTGTTTGATTTATTTTTTATATTACCTCTCACAAGCTATTGTGGGCCATGATGTAAATACAGCATATAGCAACTGATAATTCAGATGTTAACTCACTAGATGAAAAAGTCCCTTATGGAGGAGAATTCCCACCAGGCAATGCTTGTGGAAACACTGACTCTGGAAACTATTTTTCTGTCTCTAATTTTACATGTACAAAAGCAGCTTTTATGTCTTCCCAATATGTTAATTGTAGTGTGTAATTTCATATCATATTCATATGTGTATATGCAAGATCTCAGTATTTTATACAGTCTTATGCATTTCAGCCTGATGGTCACATATACACTTAGATGGTCAGGGATGATTTCTCATTAAACTGTATAATTTTGATATATAGAAAATATACAAGACCACTTCCTGTTGCCTGTGAGTTAATATGTAAAACTCTCAGCTTCTTCTCCAGCATCTTATCAGCCTGCATGCTGCCATTCTTCTTACCATAATAATAGACTAAACCTCTGAAATGCACCCGGAACCAGCTGTGCCTCTAGACCACAGCTAAGAGTTGAGTGCCATCCTGTCCCTCAGGCCAAATGAAAACCTTTTGATGTGCTGAACCCTGGACTGGTGACACTCTTTCACATACCCAACCACACCCAGCTCCACCATAAATCAAAGAAAGCTGTGAGAGAGCCCCCAAAGCCAAGTTCCAGCAAAACACAGCCACCATGGGCCTCCCCCTGCCCAAACTGCAATTGGAATCATCACACTGCCTCTGGATACACAGCTGACTAAGGCAGCCCAGGCCTATAACTGAATAAGAACCAACCAAGAGCTGACCAAGAGTGAACTGAGGAAGCAATGGGTAGATGCCAATGCAAGAATACATAAAACAATACAAAGAGCAACAAGACACCACCAGAAAAACCAGGTGGTTCAACAGCATCAAGACTTGAAAATAACAATAAAGAGGAAAGAGAAGGAAATGACCTTAAAAACAGCTTTATGAAGCTAATAGAACCCTTAAAAGAGGATATAAAAAATTCCTTCAAAGAAATAGAAGAAAACAAAACCAAAAAAAAATTGGAAGAGATGAACAAATCCCCTAAAGAAAATAAAGAAAACCAAGAAAATAGAAATCAAACAGGTAAAAAAAAAATCCAGGAATTAAAAATTGAAATAGAAGCAGTAAAAAAGCCACAAACTGAGAAATAACTGGAAATAGAAAATCTGAAAAAAGAACTGGAACCACAGATTGGAGCATAACCAACAGAATCCAAGAGATGGAAGAGAGAATCTCTGGAGTAGAATCTTCAATAGTGGAATTAGATATATCAGTTTAAAAAATGGCCAAAACCAAAAAAAATTATTACACAAAAGGCAGTATCACAAATGAGACTCAGAGCCAAATGTTGGGGGAAGGCTGAAATATCAGAGAGAAGAAGCACCACAGTCCATTCTCACCCAGCTGTCTTGCAACTTTCTCAGCCTCACTCCTGGTTGCTTCTGTCAGTAGCTTCTGCCAGTCACTTCTCCCAGTTGCTTTTGTTCCCTCTGGGTTTCTACAAGCCCTTACGTACCCTATCCCATCCAGGTTAGAATTAAAAGCATGTAGACTTGAACTCACATACACAGAAGAAGTTCTGTCTTTGGAGTTGTGGGATCAAGGGTGTAGGTCAGCACTCCGACTTTCCCTGTGTTCAGATTAAAGTTGTGTGTGACTCACTCAGCTATTTATCGTTGTATTCAAGGTTTAAGAATTTTCTGAGCTGTCTGCCTGGGATATGACTATGTGCTCCCTCCCCAGTATACGAGTTTTATTAAATATGTAATATATATTCAAAACAAAATGTCCAGAAAATCTGGAATACCATGAAAAGGCCATACCTGAGAATAATAGGAATTGAAGAAGGAAAAGAAAACAAGCCCAAAGCAGAGAAAATATATTCAACAAAATCATAGAAAAAAACTTTCCCAACCTAAAGAAGGACATAAATATAAAGATACAAGATTAGAGAATGTCAAATAGGCTAGACCCACAAAAAAGTCTGCTTGCCATCTAATAATTAAGCCACTAAATCTACAGAGAAAGAGAAAAGACTAAGAGCTGCAAAGGAAAAAGGCAATTTACCTATAAAGACAGACTCATCAGAATAACACCTGACTATTCAATGAAAACAATGAAAGCAAGAAGGTCCTGGTCAGACATTATACAATGAAAGTACATGACTGACAACCCAGACTAATGCACCCAGCAAAACTAGCAACCATCATAGATGGAGTAAACAAGATATTTCATGAGAAAACTAGCTTTAAACAGTACCTATCTACAAATCCAGCCCTACAAAAAACCCTCGAGGGAAAAATCCAAACTAAGAAAACCAGAAACAACCATGAAACCACAAAAAAATCTATAATAGTACAAAAGAAAAAAAACAAGAGAAATACACACAAGCTAACACCAAAAATAACAGGAAAAAAAATCAGTGGTCTTTTATAGCACTTAATATCAATAGACTCAATTTACCTATGAAAAGACACACCCTAACACAATGAATACAAAAACAGAAGCTATCCTTCTGCTGCATTCAAAAAACACACCACAACTTGAAAGACAGACCCAAGCTCAGAGTAACAGGTTGTGAAAAGACTCTCCAATCAAATGGTCATAAGAAACAAGCTGGTATACTCATCCTAATATCTAACAAAATAGCCTTCAAACTAAAATCAATAAAAAGAGACAAGGACACACATTACTTAATCATCTCAGGAAAAATTCATCAAGACAAAGTTTCAATCCTGAATATTTATGCCCCCAACACCAGGGTACCTACATATGTAAAAGAAGCATTATTAAAGCTTAAACCTCATTTCAAATCTCACACAGAAATAGTGGGAAACTTCAATACCCCACTTTCACCTTGGATGGGTAAACCAGACAGAAATGCAATAGAGAAATAAGGGATCTAACAGAAGTTATCACCCAAATGGTCTAGATATAATACCGAACTTTCCACCCAAACATGTTTCTCGGCACCCCATGGAACTTTCTGTAAAATTGAGCACACACTAGGTTATAAAACAAACATCAATATCTTCAAAAAATGGGAATAAATTCTTGTACTGTATCAAATAATCATGGTCTGAAATTAGAATATAACAACACAAATGTCACAGAATGCTTACCAAGTCACGGAAACTAAACATCACTAAACTGAACCACTTTTGGGTCAAGGAAGATGTTAACAGAGAAATAAAAGACTTCCTAAAATTTACTGAAAATGAATTCACAACATACCCAAATTTATGGGACAAAATGAAGGGAGTCTTAATAGTAAAATTCATAGCACTAGATGTCTATAAGAAAAACTTAGAGAAATCCCACACAGAAGACTTAACAGCACAGCTGAAAGCTCTGGAACTATTAGAACCAAACTCACCTAGAAGAAGTAGACAGCAGGAAATAATCAAACTTAAAGCTGAAATCAATACAATTAAAACAAAGAGAACAATACAAAGAATCAATGAATCAGAGTTGGTTCTTTGAGAAAATCAACAAGATACATAAACTCTTATCCAATCTAACCAAAATCAGAGAGAGAGAGAGAGTATCCAAATTAAGAAAATCAGAAATAAAAAGAGGGATATAACAACAGACTACCAGGAAATCCAGAGAATTATTAGGTCATACTTTGAAAATCTATATTCCACAAAAATGGAAAGCCTAGAAGAAATGGATAGTTTTCTTGACAGGTATCACTTATTAAAGTTAAATCAAGATCAGATTAAAGACCTAAACAGACCTATAACCCCAAAGGAAATTTAAGCTATCATTAAAAGTCTCTGAAGTAAAAAAAGCACAGACCCAGATGGTTTCAGTGCAGAATGCTACCAGACATTCAAAGAACTAATACCAATACCCCTCAAACTATTTCACACATTAGAAACTGAAGGAATATTGTCAAACTCTTTTTATAAGGCCACAATCACCCTGATACGCAAAGCCACTCAAAGACGCAATAAAGAAAGAGAATATTACACCAAACTCCCTCATGAACATAAATGCAAAATTTCTCAATAAAATTAGGGAAAACAAAATCCAAGGACATAAAGCCAACAGCTAGCATCAAACTTAATGGAGAAAAACTCAAAGCAATCCCACTAAAATCAGGAACTAGACAAGGATGTCCTCTCTCCCCTTATCTATTCAATATAGTTCTCGAAGTTTTAGCTAAAGCAATAAGAGAACGAAAGGAGATTAAGGGCATACAAATTGGAAAAGAAGAAGTGAAGCTATCTCTATTTGCACATGATAGGATTGTACACATATGTGACCCACAAAATTCTTCCAAGGAACTGCTACAGCTGATAAACACCTTCAGCAATGTAGCAGAATACAAGATTAACTCAAAGAAATCAGTAGCCCTTCTATACACTAAAGATAGAAGAGCTGAAAAAGAAATAAGGGAAACATTGCCCTTCATAATAGCTGCAAATAGTATTAAATAGCTTGGAATAACTATAACCAAAGAAGTAACAGATTTATTTGACAAAAATTTTAAATCACTAAAGAAAGAAATTGAAGAGGATATCAAAAAATGGAAAGCTCTCCCATGTTCCTGGATAGGTAGGATCAACATAGTAAAAATGGCAATTCTACCAAAAGCAATCTACAGATTCAATGCACTGCCCATCAAAATCTCAACACAATATTTTTTGGACCTTGAAAGAACAATACTCAATTTCATTTGGAATAATAGGAAAGCCAGGATTGCCAAAACAATTTTACTCAACAAAAGAACCTCAGGAGGTATCACCATCCCTGACTTCAAAAAGGGAATTCTCAGTAGAAGAATTACAAATGGCTGAAAGGCACCTGAAAAAGTGCTCATCATCTTTAGCCATCAGAGAAATGCAAATAAAAACAACTTTGAGATACCACCTGACACCTGTTAGATTGGCTAAGATAAAAGACACAGAGGACAGCCTATGCTGGAGAGGATGCCGAGCAAGTGGAACACTCCTCCATTGTTGGTGGGAGTGTAATCTTGTTCAGTCACTTTTGAATGCAGTATGGTGGTTTATCAGAAAACTGAGAATCAATCCTCAAGGACCCAGCAATACCACTTCTGGGTGTATACCCTGAAAATGCACAGTCACACTCTAAAAGCATTAGCTCAACTATGTTCATAGCAGCATTATTTGTAATAGCAAGAACCTGGAAACAACCTAGATATCCCTCAACTGAAGAATGGATTACCAAACTGTGGTACATCTACACAATGGAGTACTACTCAGGAGTAAGAAAAAATGATATCCTATAATTTGCAGGCAAATGGATGGATTTGGAGAATATCCTCCTGAGCGAGGTGTCACAAACCCAGAAAGATAAGCAGGGGATGTACTCACTCATTAGTGGACTCCAAATAAACAAATAAACAAACAAACAAACAAGAAAAAAGCAAAGCATGCCCAAGCTGCAAACCACAACCACTGAACAGCTTGGGATCAGAAACACCCTGGACTGACTCCTTGGATCTCACTCCCCCTAGAGGAACACCTGACTCATTCTTGAGGTTGCAGGGAGAAAACTAGATCTGCAAGGAGTGGAGACTGAACTAAGCAATATTGGGACAGTGGGACTATGGGACTGCCTGCTGCCTGCCCAGTGAGGGGATGGGTAGTTGTGGGGAAGGGAGAATGAACTGATGTGTTGGGAGGGGGAAGGGACCTTGAATAAAGATATACAAGGATAGAAAGTTTGACTTCTTTGATGTTAATAATAATAATAATAATAATAATAATAAGAAGAAGAAGAAGAAGAAGAAGAAGAAAAAAAAAAAAAAAGAAAAAAATGAACCACCATCATCCTCCTTCCTCTCCATCCCCTCCCCAAAAAGCAAAAAGGACAAGAAATCCCAAGGTGGATCAACTCAGCCTCTACTCCAGGCCAGTCCTATTTCCTCATTCTAATGTTGTAACTGGGTTAGATGTTCCTTTGGACAGAATAGGTGCATAGAAACACAGTCTGATCCCTCCCCTTGAGGCTCCACATACTGCCTATTTCACTGGACAGTTGCCTATCCTTGGAGGGCCTAGTTTCTTTTCTTGAAGCTTCCGCACTTGCAGTTCTTAATTCAGTAAGCTCCCCAGAGCTCCAGCCAGCCATCACTGTGGGAATTTTCCTCATAAGCCCTATGCTCTTTCTATATGGACTTTCTTCCACTGCTCTCAGCTGGACCAAGAGCTCAGCCCAGTGCTCAGCCATGTATCTCTACTTCTATTCTGTTGGATGTAAGTTCTGTTATGGCACTTGGGGGTGGCTATTCATTTGTTTATAGGGGAAGTCCTGTCTAGACAACAGCTTCACTGTTGATTGGAGACCTAGCCAGGGACTTCCTGTGAGTTCTTGTATGCCACTCTTGCACTCAGTCTTTTTCCAACCCAACATTGGCATTGGCTTCCTTTATTAAAATTTCCATCTCTTTTTTTCTCCCTCTCTTTTGTTCCTCTCACTCAATCATCTCCTTTTCTCATGATTTGTTTCCATACCTTCTTGGTTGCAGCTCCTTATGCTCCCAATTAGCTAGGAAAATCTTCTCTATTTTCTGTTCCTAGGGGAATCCCTGGATGTCTCTCTTAAGTTCCTCCTGATCCCAAGCTGTTCAGTGGTTGTGGTTTGCAGCTTGGGTTTTCTTTACTTTTTGTCTAAAGTCCACTAATGTGTGAGTACATCCTGTGCTTATGTGTCTGGGCTTGTTATGTCTTGCTCAGATAGATATTCTCCAAATCTATCTTTTGCCTTCAACTTTTAGGATGTCTTTTTATTAAAACTACTGAGTAGTACTACATTGTGTAGATGTACCACAGTTTGTTAATCCATTCTTCAGTTGATGGGCATCTAGATTGTTTCCAGGTTCTTGCTATTATAAATAATGCTGCTATGAACATAGTTGAGCTAATGCCTTTGGAGTGCCTCTCATAAGTTTCTCCTTTTGCCTAGCTATTCAGGGAGATTGTGGTTTGCAGCCTGGATATTCTTTGCTCTGTGTCTAATGTACACTTATTAGTGAGTACATCCCATGTCTATCTTTCTGGACCTGTGTTACCTCACTCAGGATGATACTCTTCAAATCCATTCATTTACCTTCCTATTTTAGAATGTCATTATTTTTAGTGCTGAATAGCATGCAATTGTGTAAATGTAATACATTTTTTTAAACTCATTCTCCAGTTGAGGGGCATCTTGGTTGTTTTCAAGTTTTGTCTATTTTGAATAATGCTGCTGTGAATGTAGTTGAGTTAATACCCTTGGGATAACAAAGTACATCCCTTGAGTATATGTCCAATAGGAGTATTGCTGGATCATGGGAGAGTTTTGATTTTATATTATTGTTTTATTTTTAACTTAATAATATCTTATTAGAATGATAATCATTTATAATTTTTAGAGGACAAAACTTATTGGAAGAGGTGCATAGTTTTTTAATAAGGTTGTTTTTTGTTGACTTGTGGGCAGTGGAGTTATTTTGGGGAGTTTGTAAAACGTAACACAGTGGTTACATTTTAATGAACTGACCTTAAATATTTATAACTATTTTTAAAGCATTGTGCAAGTCTATTTGGAATTTTTGTTAAAGATATGACATGAAGTATAATTACAAAAGGTTTTTTTTGTAACTATTTTGAATAGTTTACATTTTAAGAGTAATTATTGAGTAGTGTATACTAGGTTTTTTATTAGAAGAATTGTTGTGGTGGAGGCCTTATTTTTTTGGATGTTTTGGAGATTGTTGGAAGGAGAAATTGTTTTTTGTAGTGTAAACCATAAATATTATTTATATTGAGTGAAAATTTTATGTTTTTTGTATTTTTAGGAGAAATTTGAATGTAGAGAAGACAAAGTTTAAGAAAGAGGACATACATAGAGAAATAGAATTAAAGATAAAATTATAATAATATTGGTCTTTATATATTTTGGCTGTCTTTAGTTTTATATTAGGTAGTTTTTTGATATGAGAAAGAATTTTTTAAGTTTATTTTATTAATATGTTTGGGTTTAGAGAGGAAGAAGTTCATTTACTTTAATTCTAAAATTAGCTTTATTTATAGCTAAATTAGGACTGCTTTACAATGTGGCTGTACAAGTTTACATCCCCACCAGCATAGTCTGTCATCTGTGTTTTTGATCTTAGCCATTCTGAGATGTAATATAGTATCTCAGAGTTTTCTTAATTTGTATTTCTCTGATGGCTAAGAATGTAGAGTAGATCTTTAAGCCTCTTTAACTATTTAAATTTTTTATGTTGAGAATTCTTTTTAGCTCTGAACCTCATTTTTAAATTTGGTTATTTGGATTTCTTGCCTCTAGTTTCTTGAGTTCTCTATATATTTTAGAGATCACTTCTCTGTCAGATGTAGGATTGGTGAAGATCTTTTCTCATTCTGTAGGCTTGTATTTTTGTCTTACTGACCATTTCCTTTGCTTTACAGAAACTCTCAATTTAAGGAGGTCTTATATATTAATTGTTGTTCTTAGTGTCTGTGCCACTGGTATTATATTTTGGAATGAGTCACCTGTGCCAGTGAGTTCAAGAAGGTTTTTTACTTTATTTTCTATCAACTAAATTAGTGTATTAGTGTAGCTGCATTCATGTTGAGGTCTTTGATCCACTTGGACTTGAATTTTCTGTAGGGTGATATATATGAACCTATTTGCATTAACCCTAACCCTAACCTTAACCCTAACCCTATACTGACATCCAGGTATGCCAGCAACATTTGTTGAAGATTATATCTTTATTTCCATTGTACATATTTGTCCTCTTTGTCAAAAATCAGAGGTGTGTGAATTAAGGTCAAGGTCTTTTATTTAATTTCTTTGATCTAAAAGTTTGTTTTAATGCCAGTACCAAGCTGTGTCTTTTTATAGGTAAATTGAGTAAATTGATATTAAGGGATATTAATGACCAGTGGTTGTTATTTCCTGTTATTTTTCATTGTGTGTATGTATGTATGTGTGTTTCTTTTTTGAGATTTTCTTTTATGGTATTATTTATTGCTTGTGGTTTCATGAGTATATCTAGCTTCCTCAGGTTCAGTTTTTTCTTCTAGTGATTTCTGTAAAGCCAGATTTGTGGATAGAAATTTTTTAAATCTCATTTTGTCATAAGATATCTTGTTTAATCCATTTATGGTGATTGATAGTTTTGCTGGGTATAGTAGTCTGGGCTGGCAATTGTATTCTTTTAGCATATGTATAACATCTGACAAGGACCAGAACAGCTTCATTGTTTCCTTTGAATAATCTGATAGTATTCTGATGGATCTGCCTTCATAGGTAACTTGGCCTTTTTCTTTGGAGATGCTGTCCAAATTACTTTATGCTTTGGTAGGGCTTCTCACTGGAGTGGAACTCATCATTATTCTCTTTCCTCTACTTTCACAACTCTATCATTATATCATTTGTACCACATACACATTTTGTTTTGCTATGTGGGTTGTCAGGGTTAAATTTAGAGCCACATGTTTGCGTGGTAAGCATTTTAACAATTTATCCACTTTCCAGGCTTCTCTTGGTATTTTTACTTCTGCTTTGTAGTTAAGCCTGGCTCAATGTTTGAAGTATTGACATTCAAATTTTGCCCCATGTTCTCTTCAAACACCTTTGTGGTTTCAAGATTTCTGTTGGTAACTGAGCTCTTCTCACCAGAGCATATTCATAAATCTAAATAAAAATGAACTAAAATAATTTGGCTATTTCATGCCTGAGTACCAACTAAAGGGCAGAGAGAGAATATCCAAATTAACAAAATAGGAAAGAAAAGGGGGAACATAATAACAGATGCCAAATAAATTCCAAATAATCATTAGCTTATGTTTAAAAAACCTGTACTCTACAATTTTGGAAATTCTAAAAGAAATGGATGCTTTTATTTATAGATACAACTTAAAATTTTCAATCAACATAAAATAAACAAATTAAATAGAAAGAGTCATTAAAAGTCTCACAGATAAAGATGTGGACCAGATTGTTTTAATGTGGGAGTCTACCAGACTTTCAAATAAGATCTTCCTAATACCCCTCAAAATACTTCACAAAATAGAAATAGAGGGAACATAGAAAAATTTATTTCATAAGGCCATAAACATTCTGGTACCCAACCACAGAAAACCCCAATAAAAAAAGAGAGTTAAAGATCAATTCTTCTCATGCACATGGAAATAAAAAAGTTTGATAGATTTCCTCACGAACTACATCCAAGAACACATAAAAATTATCATCCACTGGAGAAAAGAGAGTGAATGTTGGGTGTGGAATGGGGAAGGGACCTTGAATAAGGATATACATGGATAGAAAATGTGACTTTATTCATAATAAAAACTTTTAAAAATTAATAAAAAAGAAAAAAGAAAAAAATGATTATCTACCATTATCAAGTAGCCTTCCTCCCAGAGATGAAGGAATGGTTTAGCATATGAAAATATGTCAATGTAATTCATGATATAAACAAACTAAAAGAAAACCCACATGATCATGTCACTAGATGATAAAACACCTTTGACAAATCCAACATTTGCTCATAACAAAGGTATCAGAGAGATCTGTGATAAAGTGTCATATATAAACAGCATTATGGAAATAAACAGCAAGTCTAATGCCAATATTAAGGTAAATAGAAAGAAACTCACAGCAATTCCACTAAAATCAAGAACAAGACAAGGCTGTTTCCTCTCTTTATTGCATACAGACCTTGAAATTCTACATAAACTAATAAGACTACTAAAGGAGATCAAAGGTAAACAAACTAAAAAAGAGATAGTCAATGTATTATTATTTATAGATGATATGATAGTATACATAAGAGTCCCCCAAAATTCTACCATGGAACTCCTAGAGCTAAAAATCACCTTCTGTGAAGTGGCCAAATACAAGATTAATTTTAAAAATCAGCATCTTTTATATATACAAATGATTAATGGGTTGAGAAAGAAATCAGGGAAACAACATACTTAACAGTAGCCACAAATAATATAAATTATCTGGTATAATTCTAACAAAGCAACTGAAAGATCTGTATGACAAAAGCTTCAGATCTTGAAGAAAGAAAATGGAGACAAAATTAAAGATGGAATGATCCCATACTCATGGATATGTGGGATTAAAATAATAAAATGGCCATCTACAGATCCAAAAGTAATCTACAGATTCAACACAATCTTCATCAAGATCCAGCACAATTATTTACAAATGTTAAAAGATTAATACTCAACTTTATATGTAAAAATTAAAATACCCAGCATAGATGAAATAGTCTTGAAAAACAAGAGAACGTCTGGAAATATCACCACCTCTGATTTCAAGCTGTACTACAGATATAATAATAAAAACCACATAATATTGGCATTAGAACAGAGAGTTTGATCAATATAATGGAATTAAAGACAGATATATAAATCCACACATCTATGAAGACCTGATTTTTGACAAAGTCAAATTTTTACAATGGAAAAAGAAAGCATCTTTAGCCAATTAGTATCTTCAATCAGTGAATGAGAGCAACAAATGCTGCTTATTTAGTTGAATATTGGCATGGAGAAAAGGCAAATAGATCTATAATACTCACCCTATGCAAAATTCAACTCTGAGCAGATCAAACACCTAAGTTTAAAAATATATGCACTATCCTGTTTTTAAAAAGTGGAGAACAGTCTTGACTCCTTGAACAGAAAATAACTTTTTGAACAGACATCAATAACAAAATTAATAAGATCAACAGCTAATAAATGATATCTCATGAACCTCAAAAGCTTCTGTAAGGCAAAACTTCAGCCTACAGAAGGAAGAAAGATTTTCACAGAGAGCTAATATTCAAACTAGAATTATAAAAAACTCAAGAAAGTATGTGTTACCAAACCAAATAATCCAATTAAAACATGAAAACCTGAAGTACACTTAAATGTCGTATCTCTTGAGGGAAATATACCTTGGATATCAGAAGCCAGGCTATATCTACAGCTTGGAAGGAAAGGTAATCTGGCTGTTGGAAGGGAAACCATACCTTTAAGGATTACAGCTCTGATGAAAAATGTTTACTGGAATTTGGAAGTAGGGTTTACCTAATGATCAAAAGTGAAAGAAATCCTGGCTATTTGAAAACAGGCTATGTCTATATATCAGAAGCCAGGCTACACCTTCTCCTCTGTTCTATTGAGAGATGGTTTCCCAGCAGGAATGTAGCAAACCTGCTTGTTGTAGTATGTTTTTTTTGGCCTGTTTGGGTCTAGAGATTTGTGACCTGGCACGCGTGTGGTGCCGGCAGTGTGGAGCCTGGTCTGTGTGTCCGCAGCTTTTGCCCCCCAAAAGAAATGAATCACATGCTTATATATTTTATACTGTTTGGCCCATATCTTAAGCACATTACTAGCTTGTTCTATCTTTTTAAATCAACTCATTTCCATGAATCTACCCACCACGTGGCTTGCAGCCCGTGGCTCACCTGGATTCCTACATGCTTCTTCTTTGGGGGACAGATGGTGACTAGTAAACTCCACCCCTCCTTCCTACCTGGCTGCCTCTGATTCTCCACCCACTTCTACGGTGCTCTGCATGGGTCCAAACAGTTTTTATTTATATCGTACAGAGAACATTCCCTCCTCCATTTTTTTTAAGAAATTGACTATGACTATTAACTATTTATAATGAAAATAAGCATTAATAAATAATATTTTTGGGGATTTGGATGAAGTTTTTTTTATTATTATTTTTTGTTGTCAAAGGACGATGACCATCTGATGGGGTTTTGAAGCTGGATCATCTCAACTGGCTTTTTGGAAGCTGAGAATGTTCATTTAGGTGGCCTTGGTAGATGGAACTACATTTGTCTAGAACCAATCTACAGGTTTTGATCTTTTGTGGAGACAAAAGCAGAAACTCTTTTTTTAAGCAACATATTTTTATAAACAGATTTTAAAGTCAAGACATCTTTAAAATATAAGTATTGGTTTAACTTAGCAGCCTTAGTAAAAAATTGTCTCTTTGTAATTAGCTCATTAAAAGTTAAAAAATTAAAAGAACACACAACAAACATAATCTAGACTTTTTGTTTATCTGTCATTTTTATGTGGCCTTTATTTTTATTTTTATTTTTTAAGGGTTTTTTTATTTTATTTTTTTTTGAAGCTTATGTGTATTTTATATATATTGTATCTCATTTAGAGGTTTTGAGAGTCTAAATTTGTCTTATTGAGAATTTTTAATCATTTTTTAACTCAAACAGCTTTTTAAAAGGTCAGTGTCACTTTAATTGTTGACTCTGTCTCTCTTGGCAGCTTTTTAATATGGCGGAGGAGCCTGCTGCCGCCGGTCTGCCGCTGTCGGCAAAGAGCAGGCTCAGGAAATGCTGCTACGAGAAAAACCTTTTTAAACTGTTTTTTTTTTTTGTTAGTATAAACAGAAACCTTAAATTAATCACACTTGTGTCAATCTTGTCGTAAAATGTATGAGTTTCAGCTGTGTGCCGCGGACGCGCCATTTTTAAATTTTTGTCTGAATACCATGCTGTCTCTGTACTATAAATCAATTTAAATACACAATTTAAAAAACCGTTTTAAACTTTTTTAGGCTTTATGCGGGTGTTCGTGCCCCACGTTGGGCGCCATCTGTTGTAGTATGGTTTTTTTTGGCCTGTTTGGGTCTAGAGATTTGTGACCTGGCACGCGTGTGGTGCCGGCGGTGTGGAGCCTGGTCTGTGTGTCCACAGCTTTTGCCCCCCAAAAGAAATGAATCACACGCTTATATATTTTATACTGTTTGGCCCATATCTTAACACATTACTAGCTTGTTCTATCTTTTTAAATCAACTCATTTCCATGAATCTACCCACCACGTGGCTTGCAGCCCGTGGCTCACCTGGATTCCTACATGCTTCTTCTTTGGGGGACAAATAGTGACTAGTAAACTCCACCCCTCCTTCCTACCTGGCTGCCTCTGATTCTCCACCCACTTCTACGGTGCTCTACATGGGTCCAAACAGTTTTTATTTATATCGTACAAAAAACATTCCACCACACCTGCTCCTTTCTTAGAGAGCCATTATATCTCAGTTCTGCTTCACGCTGCTAAAGGTGTTTTCTATAGATATGTCTATTGCTTTGCTACCCACTCTGCTAAGGGGTATCTCCAGCTGTCTGGCAGAGGTGTGACAATTCTGATCATGCTTCCTTGAAAATTGTTACTTCCCTACTCCTTATTGCTAAGGGTTTCTTCATCCCCTACCACAGAAATGTAGCAGTTTACTCATGGTAGGGAAAATATTATTACTTGTCTATACCACTCTATTCTGGCAAATGAAAGTCTTTACCTAAAGCTCATTCAAGAGATTTATTTAAGGAAGGAATTCAGGTGATTGGCTACCTCTGCTAGGACAGAAAAGAGAGTTGCTGGCTGAACAGGCAAAGGACGTATATAGGGCTTCATAGGATAGGAGGTAATCCTGGTGAAGATTTTCAGAGTGGGAATTGGTCAGATTTTAATCTCTGATCTTGAACAAGCTCAAGATTGGCTGGATTTTGGACTCAAAAACTGATTCAGTTTCTTTCTCAGAGATTGGTTGGTTCTCATGCTGGGTTGGTCAGGGGAAGTGTGTGTTTATTTCACTTCTCTGGTTTTAGGATTAAAGTGTCTGTTTTGGTTCTGTTTTCAATGTGAGGATGTGTTTCTTGGTTTCAGGGCCAAAATGTGTTTCTTTTGATGGCTTTGGTTTCATGGTCAAGTCATATTTCTTTGCAAAAGCACATGTAAAAATTAAAGACAAAAGTAAACAATATTCTGGAGTCTGTGGTGGTGCTGTCCATGCCTAATGAGGTTCCTCCATCAGAGAATTATTCATCTGGTGGTATGATCCCTTAAATACTTGTTGAGGTATGCCATAGGACTTGGCAGTAAACTACCTACTGACCTAATATATCAGATAGACTTTTCTGTTAAGCAGGAATTTTGATGAGTTGTCCTACCTTATACTGGCTTTGTTAAGCCATTTCTTTCTTTTGTATCATGATTGCCTAATTTGACAGTATTATTTCAGCAGTCAAGAAAAGGACAGTCTCTTTGACCAGTCACTAGCTTTGGCACAAATAAAAGCAAACTCCTTTTTGAGGTCCTTTGATGCTTATAATCCTCTCTTGATGTAAATTGTTGCTGTCAGAAGCATATGTGTCTCGTTGTCATGAAAAGCCTTATGTTGTTAAAACATTTTAGATGCCATATTCTGTATATCTTTGAAATGTTTGCAGATCATGGATTTAAAATGCAACTCTGACCTTGAAAACATACTTAATATGATTATAAGTTAGATTGCTATAGATGACAATTAACTTGTCTTTCTTTATTATTCTAAATAGCTTTTAAGGACTAAAACTATACATTATATTTTATAATGAGCTGCATAGGTACAATATCTTAACTGAGAATATATATATATATATTACAACAAAAACAAATGTAATTTTGTATCAGTATACAAAAATTCATACCAATATAAACTATTTGTGACTATTGGTTATTCAAAAGTAGACTCAATAATCTACCCTTTTATCTCATAGTTTCTATACTATATTTTCCTTAAGAAAGAAATTCCTGAATCTAATCTCCTTTGTTTAGTTTCCTCCCTGACCATGACTAAGGATATCTTCTAACTAACTCCCCTAAACCACTAAATGGCAAAAAAAAAAAACCCTACGTACTCCACCTCTTGGGAATGTTGGTGCCATGTTCTCTAGACCTTTTCCTGTTGTCTGGGGGTGGTGGCATCTAGAGGGGATACTGAGAAATTTTGGATAATGGTCAAATCCTAGGAGAGCTAGACTTGTTATTTTTTTTTTGGTTAGTGTCTGTGTGAACTAAGCATACTTTATATAAGTATAGACCTGATATGAAGTCTTGGCTGGATAGTCTGTGAAGCTGGCCCATCTCAGCTAGGAGTTTTGATGCTGTTCTGAATGGAGAATTTTTAGGGAACTACAACAAAAGCATTCTGAGACAGTGGATCCCCTATGCTATTTGTCTTTATTGTACCTGGTTGTTTATTTTCTAAAAACATAAATTATAAAGGTAACATAAAGTCAGTTAAAATGTCTTTTGTGTTATGTTTGAGCAGATAAAACTAACTGTTAACTTCATAAGTGTGTTTGAACTGTATAACCAAACCTCTATCTATGGCATATAAAATGATGGCATGTAATAGTAAGTAATGAGCATTCTGTAGCCAACATTTATCATGTCTCATCCAGTCTCAAAGTAGTTTCCACAATTAAGGGAACAGCATATATGTTACCTGTCCTATAGTCTTTCTTCACATCTGTAGCCAAGATTTTTCAGGAGGACACCTTTAATCAAATTTGATCTTTATTAATTTTTAAAAAAGCATAGGTTTATTTTCTGTAGAAATTAAACTATAACCTCTCCCCCAACACAATATATTTCTCAACTTTTATTCTAAAGTCAAGAAATCTCTAATGTATATAGGCTATTTTAATTTGGCAGTCCTTTTCATAATCCAGTGTCTCTCAGCAGCTGCTGTTAGATTACCAGCATTCCAAAAATTCAAAGTCAACACAGCACCATTTAGAATCCAGGTGCCTTGTGCATTTCCAATCTTTACACGGCTTTTTAAACATATCATTTTACTCTGTTTTTTAAAACTTAATTATTTTAAGACTACTTTTATGACTACTTAATACCCATATTTACTGTAAATGTTTAAGGTTTTCTCAGTCTGGACCACTTTACTGCACTGCTGCATCCTTCTCTGACCATATGAGACAAATATTTGACTGCCAAGTTAGCTTCAACTTTGGATGTGGCAACAGTGCATGATGCTGCTGGTTGATTCAAGCCTGCCTCAGGTAGATGCTGGTAACCTTGCCTCTGTTTTCTGCATACTGGTCTACCTTACAGACTGCAGTTTTAGAAATCCATGTATGGCTCCTTGTCCAAAACTTTTCTTAGATTTCTCAGATACTATGCTTAGATATTCAAACCTCCATGTTGAATGTCATATATTATAAATAGATTTTTTTCTTTGTGCTGTCAGCTCACAAATAATGACATAGTGTCTTTTTCTTAATTATAAAAACCTGACTTTAGGTTGGGTTTGTTCCTAACTAGTTCTTATAATTAAATTAAATAATATTTCAAAATTTACATTCTGTCAAGTGGCTCAGTACCTCATCTCTTCATACTGACCATCATGCTTCCTCCATGCTTGCTGGCAACTTTTTCTCTCAAGCCTAGATTCCTCCTCCTACTTCCTCTCTCATCTCTTATGCAAGAGAAATGGAAGAAGTAGTTAGATATGAAAGACAAGCTGTCCTAACTTAACTACAACACTACATCTGTTCATTTGCATTTTTGTAGTGTGCTCGTTCATGTAGGTTATATGATGAGGGACAAACTAGCATAAAATAATAACATCATTTCATTTATTATATAAAATTAAGTAAAATTTCCAAGGGATACTATTACAAGGAGATTTTGTTATTGCAGATAACTCTTATCAGAGCCTCCTTTATGTCTCTGTTCTTCAGACTGTAGATGAAGGGATTCAGCATGGGAGTTACCACTGTGTACATCATAGCCATGACAGTCTCCTTCACAGTAGAGTTATTAGCAGATGGACAAAAGAATAGACCAATAATTGTCCCATAGAATAGAGACACCACAGACAGGTGGGAACCACAGGTAGAGAAGAGCTTGTGAATGGCCTGAGTAGAATGAACCTTGATAATAGAAAAGACAATCATTACATAGGACAAAACAATAAGTAAAAATGGTATAATGCCAATAAGACCACTCATGATAAATAACATTAATTCATCAATGTAAGTGTCTGAGCAGGCCAGCTTTAGAAGAGCCAATATGTCACAGAAAAAGTTAAGAATTATATTGTTCTCACAAAAAGACAATCTAGCCAGGAGTAAGGTGTGCATCATGGCATTGAATGTGGCCAGGATCCATGGTGGCAGCAATAGACAAGCACAGAGCTTGGGGCTCATGATTCTAGTGTAATGAAGGGGGAAGCAGATGGCCACATAGCGGTCATAGGCCATGACTACAAGAAGGAAGCTCTCCATGTCTCCAAAAAACATTAAAAAGTACATTTGTATCAGACAACCCTCATAGGAGATGGATGGTTCCTGGCTCTTCATGTTGTGCAACAATGTGGGCATTGTGACAGAGGAAAAGCAGAGGTCAGAGAAGGACAAGTTGCTGAGAAACATGTACATGGGTGTATGGAGATGGGAGTCCAGTAGAATGAGGATGATGATAATGAGGTTCCCCAGGATGGTGGTGAGATACATGAACAGGAACAAGACATAGAATACGTTCTGGTGATCTGATGGGATGGACAGGCCCAGGAGGAGAAACTGGGAGATGACAGTTTTGTTATTTCCAGTCATGATCTGTCTCCAATGGCTTTAAGAAAAATAATTAACAGTTTTATAAAATCCCCATGTTTGAGCCTGTATGATACAAATCAATTCTATTCTTCAATCTCATTTGTTTATTTTAAAATACTATTTTTCTCTCTCATATTTTATAAGTTTTATATGCTTTTCTTTACTATATCATGAAATAACTTTGAAATTTTGACTTCTTCAGTTGTCTTTGGTATGTGATGACATGCTAAGCCAGTCTTATATACTCTGCTGACACTCCTCAATTCATGTCCATGTTCGTGTAAAAACAGAAATGTTTCTGAAACATGTATGGCATATAGTATGTTCTTTGGTAATTGATCATACTCTCATCAAAGTTATTATAATTCTTATAGCCATTTTTGTTCAGTTAGTATATCCATGAATACCTTTTTTAATGTTGCTGTAGAATGCTCTAATATGCTAGTAATGTCAAGTCACTCCTAATTGTTTGTCGTAGTCACAATGTATTAAAATGTCTCTTTGTTGCCTGCCTGCTTATTCTAGGAAACTATAGTTCTCATTCTGTAGGCCTTTTTCTATTAATTTTCTTAAAGAATTTTTATACACATGATCCTCTAAATTTTATGAGTGTGGTAATATATTACATATTTAATAAAACCTGAATTATCAGGGACACCATATATTCAAATTTTAGGCAGACAGCTCAGGAATTTCATGATCCTTGAGTACAAGGACATACAGCTGAGATTCAATAAGAAAAGATATAAAAATAGATTATTAAACCTACTTTAAAAAATTGCAAGCTTTAAACATTTTACATTAGATTTAATTTTTATATATTATATACAAATTATATAGAAATATAAAGTTGAGATTAATTTTGTCATTGTGCATATATTCCTGTTTGTTCAAGGTATTATACAGTTTATCTGTCAATATAATATAAATTGCTAGTCCACAAAGGTTATTTCCAACAATAATTAAGATATAAAAATACAAGTTAATAGTTAAATATTATAATCATAGCTGAAGGCATAGTTCCAGTGACACACATTTAGCTTCTAGATATTATAATCAAACTTATAGTCATATTAAATATGTTTTTAAGATCAGATACATTTTAGATGAAGTCTTCTTCAAACACTTCAAAAATCCATAAAATATGACATTTAAGATATTTTAAGAACATAGGTTCTTGTTATTTTTTTTTTTTTTTTTTTTTTGACACTGAGACATCTACTCCTGGCAGCACTAATTCACTTCCAAAGAGATTAGAGACATCAAAGAAACTCCTCCATATAAATTAACCTTCTTTGTGACAAAAGTTTGCCACTGAGAAAGTACTCTTGCCTTGACTGCTGACAATATAATATTCAAAATAGACAATCAAAATATACACAAAAAAATTGACAAACCTTGCCAAGACAAAATAAAAAAAAAAAACTTTAAAAATATCTGACTGCCCAGAGAAGTCTGTCAAACATACTAAGCCTATAAGCTAAAGATAAATACTTCAACAGCACAAAAACACTTTAGGTGACTGCCCAGGCAGCCAACTATTTTATTTCTTACATATTAAAAAG
Source organism: Sigmodon hispidus (assembly GCA_004025045.1). NCBI lineage: Eukaryota > Metazoa > Chordata > Mammalia > Rodentia > Cricetidae > Sigmodon > Sigmodon hispidus. The sequence continues at coordinate 41,918 of PVIH01012098.1, forward strand.
TTGCTATTTACTTAATATTATTTCTTTCTTAAGTCTCTAAAAATATAAAAATAAAATAGTTAATAGTTATAATTTTCTAATGACAATATAAAAACCAAAAGCTATCTACAGATTCATTTCAATTCCCATTAAAATCCCAAAACAATTTTTACAGACCTTGAAATAACAATACTCAATTTCATTTGGAATAACAGGAAAGCCAGGATTGCCAAAACAATTTTGCTCAACAAAAGTACCTCGGGAGGTATCACCATCCCCAACTTCAAGTTATACTATAGACCTATAGTATTAAAAACAGCCTGGTACTGGCATAAAAACAGACTTGTGGCTCAATGGAATCGAATTGAAGATCACAACATTAAACCAAAACCTACAAACACCTGATCTTTTGACAAAGAGGTCCAAAATATTCAGTGGAAAAAAAGATAGTATCTTTAACAAATGGTGTTGGCATAGCTGGATGGTCGTATATAGAAAAAAGTAAATAGATCCAAGCCAATCACCTTGTACAAAACTCAAATCCAAGTGGATCAAAGACCTCAACAAAACCCAGCCACACTGAACTTGATTAAAAAAAATGTGGGAAATACCCTTCAACACATTGGCATAGGTGACCACTTCCTAAATATAACACCAGTAGCACAGACACTAAGAACAACAATCAATAAGCAGGACCTCCTGAAACAGAGAAGCTTCTGTAAAGCCAAGGACACAGTCAATAAGACAAAATGATAGCCTACAGAATGGGAAAAAATTTTCACCAACCCTACAAGTGATAGAGGACTGATCTATAAAATATATAGAGAACTCAAGAAACTAGAGCCCCAAACCTTGAATAAGCCAATCAACAAATGGGGTTCAGAACTAGAAAGAAAATTCTCAGCAAAAAATTACAAATGGCTGAAAGGCATTTGAAAAGTGCTCAGCATCTTTAGGCATCAGAGAAATGCAAATCAAAACAACTTTGAGATATCACCTGACACCTGTCAGACTGGCTAAGAAAGAAAAAAGACACAGATGACAGCCTGTGCTGGAGAGGTTGCAGAGCAAAGGGAACACTCCTCCATTGTTGGTGGGAGTGTCAGCATGTTCAGCCTCACAGGAATGCAGTACAGTGACTTCTCAGAAAACTGGGAATCAATCTCTCCAAGGACCCAGCAATACTACTACTGGGCATATATCCTAAAGATGCACATTTGCACTCCAAAGGCATTAGCTCAACTATGTTCATAGCAACATTATTCATAATAGCAAGAACCTGGAAACAATCTAGATGCCCCTCAACTGAAGAACTCTGATACATCTACACAATGGAGTACTACTCAGCAGTAAGAAAAAAATGATATCCTAAAATTTGTAGGTAAATGGATAGATTTAGAAAATATCCTTCTGACCAAGGTATTACAAACCCAGAAAGATAAGCAGGGGATATACTCACTCATTAGTGGACTTTAAACAAAAAGCAAAACAATCCCAAGGTGCAAACCACAACCACTAAATAGTTTGATATCTGAAGCACCTTGGAACGGTACTTTGGAGCCCATTCCCTCCAGAGGAATCCCTGACACATCTTAATGTTGGGATGAGGAAAGTGGATCTGCCTGGAGTGGATGCTGAATTAAGCCACCTTGCTATCTTGGGTCCTCCTGCCCTTGCTGGGCAGGAGATAAGAAGATGGGGAGAAGAGAGAGTGGAAGGGGCAGGAGGGGCAGGGAGTTTGAACAAGGGGAGATACATGGATAAAAAATGAGACTTTATTCATAATAAAAACAAAGAAAGTTGAAAATGGACTTCAAAGACTAAGACTAGTTTTCACAGGATTGCAAACTGCTCCACTAATGTTCTCTGCAAGACTGCAGTGTTACAGGGTGAATATGAAGAATTGGGGGCAATTATACATGAGAAGACAAGGAAGGTAAATGCAATTTGTCCTTTTCTAATATCTCTTGGAATGTGATACTCATACATCATAGTAAAATTGGTTATAAAATAAAAGCTAACAATAGTTTTGGTTGGCTCGTTTGTTCTGTTTTTGCATGTATTATTGACAATAGAAATAGTATTTAGAAAAGTGGAAAATCACTACACTTTATTATTTGAACCAGAGGGAAAATGAAAGCTACTATGAATATTATCATGTTTCTTAAATTCCACATGGAATTAGATGTATTGTGCTCCAATGAAACTCTGAAATAAGGCCAACTTCTGGTAGGTCACAAGACAAACTCTATTAAGCCACTGTTCTGTAACCAGCTCCGTATGTGGCACTTTCTGCTAAGTAACTTTGAGTTCAGCTTAAAAATATTATGAAAATGTAAAATGTTGGAATAAAAAAACCATAACAATTAAAATACATAAATTTAAAAGACATCAAAAATATAGTTTTTAACTAATAATACAATTTAAATACAAAATAAATTAAATACAATACTTTAGACCCACCAAAATGAAATAAATAATAAAGTACTTTCCTTAAATTTGTCAATATTAATAAGCTAGACAATCCTCATATAATTATTGTTTATATATTATGCATAATTTATTATACCTATTAAATAGTCTTTTCTATGTTAGTTATAACTTTTTTTATTTTTGACATATGAGCCCTAAGAAAAACAAATACCCTTTAATGTATTAGATTATTAATTAAATTTTTATGTAGATGATCCTCTAATCTACTGAAATCACTACATCATTACTGACTAAGCATCAGCTATATTTTCCACACAAGAATTTAAGGCTCAGCACATCCCAAGAGAAAATTAATCCTCTCTCTTTCAAAATCTTCTCTTGCTTACATTTCTTAATAATAAAATAAAAATAATTGAAGATCACCTATATTATTTTTATTGCACTTTTGTTTTTTACTCTCCTTTAACTCTGACTAGCACAACATATACTTTCTCTCTTTTCTTCATCTTCTTTTTACAAAGATTTCAAACAATTCAATCATAATCTTAGAAACAGATGTCTGGAATGCAGTATGGTGGTTTCTCAGGAAACTGGGAATCAATTTCCTCAAGGATCCTTCAATACCACTCTTAGGCACATACCCTAAAGAGGCACATTCACATACCAAAGGTATTAGCTCAACTATGTTCACAGCAGTATTATTTGTAATAGCAAAAACCTGGAAACAACCTAGATGCCTTTCAACTGAAGAGTGGATTAACAAGCTGTGGTACATCTACACAATGAAGCACTACTCAGCAGTAAGAAAAAATGATATTCTAAAATTTGTAGACAAATAGATGGATTTGGAGAATATCCTTCTGATTGAGGTATTACAATCCCAGATAAAGAAGCAGGAGATGTACTCAATCATTATTGGATATTAAAAAATAATATAAAAAGAGAGATGTCATTGTACATAAGAACTCAAGACTAGAATATAGCTAAATGACACAATGGCTCACTTTTATATTGATGGACTTTGAAAGGGGTGTGGGTGAGAAAAGACTTGTTTTCTTTAAGAGTCTGGCTACAGCGAATTTGATTATGCCCCGGTAAGCAAATAAGCAGCATGAATGGGCTTTTATATAAATGGGGAGATCATAAGAGTAGGCATGAATCTGAGAGGTCTGATACCTGAGTTTGATGGAGTACATGATGTAAAAACACCAAACAATAGATTGATAGATAAAAGCAAAAAAAAGGAAGTTAAAAAAAGAAATGTCATTATCTGCTGCTAAGTCAGCATTTAATTTCAATTCATTTCCTATGCTCCATGTCTAAACACTATTTCCTTAAGTATGTTTAAACCACACTGCATTATGAGATGAAATACAGTCCTCTCATTCCTGATTTATTTTTCAGATGACCCTCTTATTCTTAAGGACAAAATTACTATCGTGTGCACAAATGATGCTTGCTTATCTCACAATCTCTACAGCCAATTATGAACTCACACACTGTTTGCATCTTTCTCTTCAGCAATGCTGTACTTCAGAATGATGTTTGAACCTCTATCATTTCTCATTTAATGCTCATTTTCCCTATTACATGCTCTCCTCTGTGGTATGCTCTGTGGTGTGGCTTGTCATACTTATATTTCCACAATATGATATGCAATATGCTAAGTTAAACCTCTATGGTGTCCCTACACACATGAAGATCTACTACCTTGTTCCCTCTGTGTCTTGTACTCATCTCATAGCTATAGATGGCCCTGATCTCTGGTTCACAGCTATTGTTGCAAGACTATAGCTTCACGTAGAAAAGGTCATGCCTGTCCAATTACTACAGCACAGGTAGCCCTGCATATTTGTGACTCAGTGTCCCTGAAGACTTCCAGGATGTGCTGTACCCTGAGACAAATACACAAATTTAAGGCAAAGTGTACATTAAATGCAAATAAATAATCCTCTTCAATATCCACAGAATATAGTCATTAAATTTGAAAATTTTAGTATGAGAATTTAATACTCAGTGATTATCTTTATAGATAAAATGATGTATTTGTGGAACAAATTAGGGTAAGATTCAATATTCTTTTCAATAATAATAATGACTCATAATTTTTGTGTCTCCACTAAGAGTTATGAAGAAAATAAAATACAATGAAAATTTTATAAAGTAGCAATTATTTTTGTTCTTCTCTTGAGTTCTTTTTTAGATATCCATACCTATTATGATAGTTAAATATTATAGAAATTAATCTAGGTTCTTACAGTAATTATGATCAAATTATAGTTCTGGGAATTTCTATGAGGTATTTTAGAGTGTTTTTAATATTTGAATTATTATTAACATTTAATGCTAACATTATTATTATTAACACTTAGTAGTAATAATAATAAACATAGTAAAGTAACACTAACTCTTCCTTATGTGATGAGATTCATGTGATTAATTGCTGGAAGAAGCAGAAAAATTACATTCTCTTGAGAAATTTCATCCAGACTGCCTTGGATTTGAGACTGTAACTTCCAGTCTTCCATGGGATTCTAGTTTATACATATTGGACTTACTGGTTCCCAGTTTTCAATTGTATGAACTGTATTTTTAAAACAGTTCCTTGTCTGGGCTGTTTTCTTCTAAATAACTCTGTCTAAAGTTTTTCTCATGTCTATACCAAAGCTGGCAAAGAAGTCAATGAGAGGCACAAAGAGATGTGTGGATGGGAATTTAGCTCGGTGATACTATGGTTACCCTGGCATGCCAAGGGCCTTGAGTTTTACCTGTAACTGAAAGAAAAATAAAGGACTCTAAGAAAGGTGGGAAGTCCTTTCACTGACACTATCTGATTGTGTGCAGCTACTGGAGTCTCCATCCCAATAATGGTCATTAGTGCAGCTGCATGAACAATTTAACACTGTATGTTATGTTTCATGACAATGTCAAAAGCAATGGAAGTGAAATTGTGTACCTAGTTCCTCAGAATTATTTTTATTCTGTGAGTGACTGGGTCCCATGAATTATGTTGGTGTTGTAGAATATTTTGATCTCACTTTTATACTCTTGAGACTGGCAGTAAAGTTTACCTTGAATCAGAGGGCAGAGCCAGGTATTGGCTGACCATAAATAGCCACAGAGGTTTGGGAGGACTGAGGATGTAAACAAAGATACAGGAAGTAGTAGAGAGGGTTTCAGAAACATTCACAGCCCCTTTGGGTAGAGGAAGGACTGAGTAAGGAAGTTACTGGTCACTTTTCAGCCACTACTCTGATCATTCAGCTTCTTACACTTATATCTCATTCCTGAGATTTTTATTGACCAAAAATAATTTGATAAATGCATCATGTAGACTGAGATGTAGAAATTACAAAGCAGATGTTACCTTTGAAGCTTGATGATTCTGATCAATGGACTTCACTTCCTAAATTCTTGACCTGAATAGCAGATGAGAATCTACACTGGAAATGGTTTTAACAAGTAATATACATGCAATTTATCTGGAATTTTCTGAAAATGCTGAGTCTGGTTTTGAAGCTAATATTCAGTTTTATAAATGGACACTCAAGTGATGTAAATACTCTAGATAATTGGTTTCAGTAAAGGTACAAGTGCATGAATTACTTGAAGTTGCAGATTTCAGAGCTCTTTTTGATAGGAGATGTATTAAATGTTTATTAATGTTCCAAAGATAGAAAGTCTTACAAGTCTTAACAACTTATATAGTGTAGCTGGAAACTGGAAGTCAATAAACTAGAGTAGGGCAGGGCGTGGTCAACTAAAAAGAAACTCAAAAGAAAAAAGAGCCCAGCCCTTTTTTGGACTGTGGCATGGTTTAGAAAAGACTGCTCAGTTTAGATCTCTCCTGCACACTGTTTCTCCCTTTTCCCCTCTAAATACCCTTTATACCATAAGTGGCTTTAAAATAATAAATATTACCTTAATATAAACATAATAACAAATTAAATTCCATTACAATCTAGCATTGTCATCATCTTCTAAAAAGATTTTATTAGGTTGAAATGAAAAAAGAACTGACCTACAAGTAATTGTAATAACCCGATCATCACCAAAATGTTTATCAGCATAACAAGTATTTTTACAGTATGAAAAAAAATGTAGCAAACTACAGAAATGGCAAAGAATGTTAACATACCTGAATACTGCCTGTCATAATATCACCAAACTAAATATGGCAGTTTATCTAGGATAACTGAAAGTATAATAAGTTTCCTGCTTCAGATTCAGTTACATTTATTCATGATTTAAAAAAGCCTCTGTAGTCAAAACCTTTTAAATGTCCCTTTCTAGACATCTCTAGTCCCAGAGGCTTTATATCCCAGAAGAGATGGGATTCTGCATAAGTCAATGAAGATGCAGTAATTGCCCATGGCCTATCTAGTACCAATTTACTCAGAGCCCTGAGATGGAGGTTGATCATGGCCACTGATCACTCCTGAATATATGTATGGGGAAGGTAGCAATGAAGAGAATATCAATTCATACCTACTATTTCCTTATTTATGGAAGAGATAAAATTTATGTGTAATTCTGATTTATATTTTTGTGTAGGCTAAGGGTGGGCTATTTCAAAACCAATTAAGTAATTGTGAATGATTTGTGTTTAAAGAAATTAGCTTTCTTTTTGCCATTGTATATTATTGGCTTCTTTGTCAAAAATCAGGTATTCATAGTTGTGTGGTTTAATGTCAGTGTCCTCAATTTGATTCTATTGACCACTATGTCTATTTATATACTAATACCAAGCTCTTTTTATTACTATAGATTTATAGTAGAGCTTGAAATTAGGGATGGAAATGCCTCCAGAAATTTCTTTATTGTACAGAATTGTTCTGGCTATCCTGGGATTCTTTTCCATATAAAATTGAGTATTGTTCTTTTGAGATCTGTGAAGAATTGTTTTGGGATTTTGATGGTGGTTTCATTGGTCTATTGATTGCTTTTGGTAAGATTGCCATTTTTACTGTGCTAATCATACCTCTCTAAGAATATGGAGGATCTTTCCGTTTCTTGATATCTTCTTCAATTTTGTTTTTCAACAACTGAAAGTTGTTTTCATATGGACTTTTCACTTGTTTGGTTAGAGCTACTCCAACATATTTTATGTTATTTTTGGCAATTGTAAAGGATGCTGTTTCTCTGATTTCTTTTTTCAGTCCATTTATTGTTTATATACAGGTGGGGCTATTGATTTTTTTTGAGTTAATCTTTTATCCTGCCACATTTCTAAAGATGTTTATCAGCTATAGGAGTTCCCTGGTGGAATTGTTGGGGTCACTTATGTAAATCATATCATCTACAAACAGCAAAATGTTTGACTCTTTATTTTTAATTTATATCCCCATGATCTCCTTTTGTTGTCTTATTCCTCTAGCTACAACTTTGAGTATATCCTGAATAGATATGGGGAGAGTGCACAGCCTTGTCTTGATCTTGATTTTAGTGAGTCCCTTTTGAGTTTCTCTACATTTAGTCTCTTGGACTCAGCCTACCAAAAACTGAAAGGGAAGTTACCAGCTAAGACATTGAGACTTTGTCAGCAAGTCTATGGGTCTTTTCAGGAGCATCATCACACCATGATGCAAAACTACATTTTAGAAATATTAATACACATTTATATATACTATATATGTATTTTTAAGTATGATTAGAAGATAATGCATTTGCCCAACATATTGAGTGTCAATTTTCTTTTTTCATCCTTCTTTCTCTATATTACTCTTTTCCCTCCTGAGTTAAAGTATCTCCCCTTTATATATATTCCATTATCCCGGTGAGAAAACAGTCACACATATAAAATCTTCCAGACATTTGTACCCCCTGCCCAGAACAGACTAGCTGTCTGATTTTCCTGTGATTACCCTAGCTAGTAATAATAGTAGTAACTCATTTGAAACTTCTCTCTGGCATCCAAGGTCAGCCACAGAAAAGATAAGTCACTAATATGTCATAAGATCACCTCTCCTACTGATAAGAGAGCTATCCAAAGCTAAGTAATGCAAGAAAGCTTTCTAAGGCCTCCTGGCACTTGGATTAATTAACACAAGATCCTAACTTAAAAGTTTAGGAATGCAAACTAAGTCTTCACTAAATCTCTCCTAGGGAAAGTGCATTAGCAGGTCAAAAAGCTACAAGGTCCCTTTCATTGTTTACTCAGTCACCTAGCAACCCAGACCCTAATGGCCTTGTCAGGGAACTGGTCTTTTTGGGGTATATAAGACCTATGGATTTATTGTTGCATTGCTGTGCCATTGCTGTCTTGCCATGCCATTACTGCCATGCCATCACAATGTTGCCATGCCAACGCCACTGTGGCATCACCATTGTATTGTATTACTGTTGCTGTATTGTGTTATTGTTACTGTACCAATAAAGAGATATTGAAAAGGAATTGCTCTAAGTTTGATTTCTGAGAATAGGTTTCCTTCACTGATGAAGAAGCGCATCACCTGAAGCACTGAGAGAAAAACCTATCTGGAGCGGGAACCCAGAAACAACTTGGACTGACTCCTTGGATTCCACTCCCCCTATAGGAACACATGACTCAGTCTTGATGTTTTATTTTTTCTTTTATTATTATGAGCAAAGAAGTCACACTTTCTATCCTTGTATATCCTTATTCAAGGTCCCTTCCCCCTCCCACCACATCAGGTCATTCTCTCTTCTCCTCAACTCCCCATCCCCTCTCTGGGCAGGCAGTCCCAAGGTCCCACTATCCCAATATTGCTTAGTTCAGCCTTCACTCCTGGCAAATCCAGTTTTCTTCCTGCAACTACAGATAAAAGCATAACCAATAGAATTCAAGAGATGGAAGAGAGAATCTCTGAAGTGGAATACTCAGTAGCTGAAATAGATATATCAAAGAAAATACTAAAACCAAAAAAGCCATAACACAAAATGTTCAGAAAATCTGGGACACCATGAAAAGACCTAACCTGAGAATAATAGGAATAGAAGAAGGAGAAGAAGACCAGCTCAAAGGCACAGATAATGTTTTGCTCTTTTATATAAATTTGATACTGATTTTCAAAAAACAATAAAAAAATTCTGTACAAAATCACCATATTGACAGAATCAAATGCCCACAAGCACCTTGTTGCTTTTATTTCAGGTCCTTTTCCACAAATACCCATGACAAATAATAATAATAATAATAATAATAATAATAATAATACAGATAAATTAAGATTAAAAATGATTTCCAAATCAGTGTGGGAGAACTTGTATTAAATATTAGAAGGAAACTGCATGGTGAAGAGATTTTATTGTTATGGAGTAATGTAAATTCATGCATAAACTATTCTAACTAACACAACAGAGAACATGGAAATCAGGGTTAAATAATAGAATGTTGCAGACATTAAAGAATGTAAGGAATGGAGATCATATTAGACAATACCTTTTTCACAATACATTTCCAGAATCATTTATGTAAGGTAAGCAGAAAGGTATAGCAAGATATGAATGACAATCTATCCTATTTTAATTACACCACAAAAATCTTCTCTTTCATTTATTAAACAGGTAGTAGCATGCCCTTCATGAAGGTTATATGATGGGTTACAGCATCTGACATAGCTATAATTATGCTTAAATGATCCTAGAAATGTTCATTAAATAAATTTGGGTAAATTTTTCTAATATTATCATTACAAAAACATTTTCTTATTGCAGATAACTCTTAACAGGGCCTCCTTTATGTCTCTGTTCCTCAGACTGTAGATGAAGGGGTTGAGCATGGGAGTCACTACTGTGTACATCATAGCCATGACAGTCTCCTTTACAGTAGAGTTATTAGCTGATGGACAAAGGTAAAGACCAATAATTGTGCCATAGAACAGAGATATCACAGACAAGTGGGAGCCACAGGTAGAGAAGACTTTGTGTATGCCCTGGGTAGAATAAACCTTGAGAATGGAAGAGACAATCCTTGCGTAAGACATAACAATGAGTAGGAATGGTACAATAATGATGGATCCTCCCATGATTAATATCATCAACTCATTAACAAAAGTGTCTGAGCAGGCCAGCTTTAGGAGTGCAGATATGTCACAGAAAATGTGGGGGATTACATTGTTCTCACAAAAAGACAACCTAGTGATAAGCCCAGTGTGCATTGCAGCATTCAAAGTAGCCAGCATCCACAATGGTAGCAATAGACAAGCACAGAGCCTAGGGCTCATGATGCTGGTGTAATGAAGGGGGAAACAGATGGCCACATAGCGGTCATAGGCCATGACCACAAGAAGGAAATTCTCCATGACTCCAAAAACCACTATAAAGTACAGCTGTGTCAGACAACCTGCATAGGTGATGGATGGGTCCTGTGTCTTCATGTTCTGCAGCAATTTGGGCATTGTGACAGAGGAAAAGCAGAGGTCAGAGAAAGACAAGTTACTGAGAAAAAAGTACATGGGTGTGTGGAGATGAGAGTCCAGTAGAATGAGGATGATGATGATGAGGTTCCCAAGGACAGTGGTGAGGTACATGGTCAGAAAAAGTGCATATAACAGGTGCTGGTGCTCTGGGGGGCTGGACAGGCCCAGAAGGAGGAACTGGGAGATGATAGTTTCATTGTTTTCAGTCATTCTGTGTCTCCACTGACTTTAAGAAAAATATTTAGCAGTTTTGTATACTCTTCATAGTTGAACCTGTATGAGATAGATCAATTCTACTTTTGAATATCATCTCATTTTTCTTTTAAAAATAATTATTTTCTATACTCTGTAATTTTTATCTTCTTTGCTTAACTATGGCATGGAATGACTTTGATTTCTTAAGTTCTTCAGTTGGGCCAAGTGAGTTATTATATGTTAACCTGTCCTATATACTCTACTGCCACTCCCCAATCCATTTCCATGCCCCAGTGAAAAGAGACACACTTCTGAAACATACATGGTTTGTTTAATGTTGTCCAGCAATTTATCTTACTCTCCTCAAAGTTATTTTAATCTCTACATTCATAAGTGTTTAGTCATTATACCCATGAATGCCTTTTCTAAATGTTGCTGTCCTGTGCTCTAATAGTCTGTCATTATTTAGCTGCTCCTAATTGCTTTTGATATGCAATATCTATTTACATATCTCTTTTCTTCCTGCTTATTTTTTATAAGCAATTATAGTTCCCGTATTTTTTTTTCTGTAAGTTTTCTTAAAGTATTTTATATACCGTATCTTCTTAATTTTATATGTGCTACAAGAACAACACATATACTTTAATGTGTTAGATTACCAATGAAATTCTGATGTAGCTGTCCTTCTAATCTACAGAATTAACTATCTCACTGCTGACTAAGCATCTTCTAGGGTTTTATTTTTCACAGGCATCTGCGGGTCAATGCATCTCAGGAGAAAATTAGTCCTCTCTCTCCCAGCATCTTCTGTCTGTCATGGCTTTTGTTTCTTGTAATATGACAAAATTAATTCAAAATCCACTATATGAGTTTTATTCCATTTTTTCTTACCTTAAACTCTAGCTAGCAGAACATATAGTTTCTCATCTACATCTCCTTCTTCCCCAGGCATTTAAAGCTATTCAATCATCTTTTTAGATTCCATTATATTCTGCCTGAAATATTATAGTTATTGTTCAATTCCAACCCATGTTTATTTTTGATGTCTAACTGCCATTTTTCTTTAGTATATTTAACTCACACTGGAATTATGAGTTAGAAATACAGTCCTCTTTTTACTGATTCATTTCCCCAGATGACCCTCTTGTTCTTAAAGACACATTTCTTATCATGTACACAAATGTCTTTTCTTATCCAACATGTATCAATCTCTTCAGATTATTATAAACTCAGATGGGCCTGCATTCTTCTCTGTAGCAATTTTCTACTTTATATTGAAGTTTGTGACTTCATCTTTCTGATTTGATGCTCATTTTACCTTTTACATTCTTTCCTTTGTCACATGACTTGTCCCACATACGTTTCTACAATATAATATGCCATAAGCAGTTAAAATCTTTGTATCTCTACACATAATAGGTCCTACTACCATGTTTCCCCTGCATCTTGGACTCATCTCATAGCAACCAACGGTCCTGATCACTAGTTCACAGCTATTGTTTCCAGACTGTAACTTCATGCAGGAAAGACCATGCCTGCCCACATACTGCAACAAGGCCAGTCCTGCCTGAATGTGACTCCATGTCCTTGAAGAGTCTCTGCCTGTGCTGTAGCCTGAGACAAAGACTCTTAAATTTAAGACAAATATGCACATTAAATCCAAATTATTATTCTCCATCTCCTCAGAATATAAAGAAACTAAAGTTGAAATTTTTAACATGAAAATTTGATACTCTGTGATGAGTTTTAGAGATGTAACAATGTTTTGATGGGGTATACTATGTAGATAGGATGCAAAACTCTTTGCAATAACATTAATGACTCACAATTTTTCTGCTTGAAATCACATAATTCTACTGACAGTAATGTAGGAGAATATATATGATGAACATTTTATGAAGTAACACACAGAGTTATCTCTCTCTTACTTAATCTTCCAATATCCATATGTAAATTTATGCTTAATTATTATAGGAAATATTTAAATTCCTAATAGCGGTTTTGCCAAATTATATTTCTGGATATGTCTATTAAGACATTTTAAATTATTATTAACATCTAAATTAGTAATTAACATTAAATCACTGTAAAGTAACTCTAACCCTTCTAATGTGATAATCCTCATGCCCCTCATGTGAGCAATTGCTGGAAGAAACAGAAAAACTACAGTCTCTTGAGAAACTTCTTTGAGATCATCTTGGATTTGAGACTGTATCTTACATTCTTTCCAGTGAGTCCTGTCTGCATCTACTGGATGTATCAGTTTCATTTGTGTGGGCTCTATTTTTACAATTTCTTGCCTTGTTCTGTTTCCTTCTATACAACTCTGTCTAATAAACCCTAGTCTACATCAAAGCTGGCAATGATGTCAGGAAGAAACACAAAGAGATGTGGGGACAGAGCCTGGATATTAGATCAATAGTCGTGTAGTTATCTAGCATGCCCAAGGCCCAGAGTTCCACCTCTTACTGAAAAAAGGAAGAAAATGAACTATACCTGGAGAGAAGAGAAATCTTTTCATGACACTGACTGAGTCAAGCTGCTGGAGTCTCCATCCTGCTAATGGTCATTAATGAAGCTGTCATAACAGTTTAATTGTTTAATGCTATGTTTGGTGACAATGAGAAGAGCAATATATATAAAACCATACACTTATTTCCTCATAATAATTATTATTCTGAGAAGGAGTGTGCCTCATAACTTATGCAGGTGTTGTGGGATATTTTGGTTACAATCTTACGCTCTCAAGACTGACAATAAAATTTACTTTGAATCAGAGGCAAGAGCTAGTTACTAACTAATCAAAATTAGCCATAGAGGTTTTGGAAGACTGAGAACATGTAGAGAGACAGAAGAAGTAGCAGGGAGAAATTTAGAAAGATACTCAGCCCTTTTGGATGGAAAAAAAGAGAGAGTAAAGAGAGTATTGGTCACTTCCCAGGTGCTTCCAGTGCTTCAATTTCTTACCTTTATGTCAAACTCATAAGTTTCTATTGATAAAGAATTATTTGCATAATAAATGCATCACGTAGGCATACATGCAGAGATTACAAAGAAAAAGTCACCTTTGAAGCTTGCTGTTCCTGACCAATGGATTTCCCTTCTTAAATTATTGACCTGAATAGCAGATAAAAATCTTCCATGGAAATAGTTCTGCCATACATGCAACTCACTTGGGATTCTCTGAAAACACTAACTCTGGTTTTGAGGCTAATATTTCCTTTATAAATAAATATTAAGTGATGTCAATACTCTAGTCAATGGGTTTCAGTAAGGAGCAAATACATGCAATACTTGCAGTTACAGACTTCTGAGCTGTTTTGGATTGGGAATCTGTTCAAAGCTTACTAATGTTTCAAAGCTAAAGATGTTTTAAAATAAGACTCAACAGCTTTAGCATTGTACATACCCTCTAAAGACATGTTACTAGGTTGGAATTGAAAAAGAAACACCCTGCAAGTATTTGTAATAAACCAGACACTGTTCAAAATGATTTCCAATGCAACTATGAATCAAACTAGTTTTATTGTCAGGTATGGAAATAAGAAAGAAAGTTATCATACCTGAAAACTGCCAGTCATACTATCTCAAAGCTGGAAATGTAAGATCTATAGTTTGCAGGACAGTAAAGAACATTCTGAAATATTGTCTAGGATTATTGAAGGTATATTGAGGACTCTGCTTCAAATCCTGTCACCTTTGTTCAGTATAAGAATAGGAAAGAATACCTTCTGTAGTCAACATCTTCTTACATGTCCCCTTCTAGCCATCTTTGAACCCAAGAGACTCTGCATCCCATGGGAATACAGATCCTAAATAATTCATTAAAAATACAGTAATTGTCCATGTCCTATCTAGGACCAATTTTCTCAGTCCCCTGAGGTAGGGGCTGATGATGATCACTGACCATTTCTGAAAATACTTATGGTGAAGTCGGAAATGAAGAGAACGTCAATTCATACCTACCATTTACCTGTTTATATAATAGAAAGGATTTATGTGTAACACCTGCTTAGATTTTAATGTAGGCTAAGTGTGGGCTATTTCAAAACCACTAAAGTAATTGTAAATGCTGCTTGTTTAAAGAAATTTGTGCTTTAATCCTGACCATCAATTTGTGGGGATGAATTTATTGTCAGAATTATTTTGTTATTTACTATATTTCCTTGTCATGTATAGTACACCTCCTCATTTACTTCTTATTCTAGTGATTTTTTCCTCAATTTTAAGATGAGCTAATGGATTTAAAATTGTTCATCACTCTATTAATAGACCAGATATTGGCCTTATTGACGTTTTGATATTTGGTTTTCAATTACAACTGATTCCTAGTGTGTGAGTGTGTGCTTATGAAATACATGTACTGACGCATGCAATTTATTTCCCTGGCTTCCTTTGAGTTTGGGGCATTGCTGTTTTTCTAGGATCCTACCACAGTTAATGTTAGATCTTTATTTCCCCTTATATGAATACTCCAGCATAGATTTCTCTCCGGAATTTTGTTTTCTGTTTTCCTAACAATTTCAAGTGTCATCTTTGTTTTGTATCAAATTCAAAGTATTTTTAATAAAGAATTTTCAATTCATTTTACATGTCAACTACAGATGTCCCTTTCCCCCCTTTCACTCTCCTTCACCCAACACCCATACCTTCCTCCAAAAGGGTAAGTCTTCACTTGGGGAGTCAACAAAGACTGGTACCTTCAATTAGACAGGACCAAGCACCTCCTCCCACATCAAGTTTGAGCAAGGCATAACACCATAGGAAGTGGGCTCTGAAGAACTAGCTTATGCATCAGGAATAAATCTTGATGCCTCTGTTTTGGGGCCCCTAAAACAGTTCAGGCTACACAACTGTCTCCCTTAGGTAGTCCAGTCCCATGCAGGCACCACAGTTGTCAATATGCAGTTATTAAATTCCCATGAGCTTAGTTCTCTTTTCTCTGTAGATTTTCCAATCATCATCATCTTGACTCCCATACTCATATAATCCCTCTTTACTCTCTTTGACTGGATTTCCAGGCCTTGACCTGGTAATTGGCTGTGGATTTTGCATCTGTTTTCATCTGTTACTGAATAGAGGTTCTATGAATGACAGTTAAGGTATTCACCACTCAGGTTGCTGGAGTAGGCTACTTAAGTGATCTTCTCTTCTATTGCTAGTAGTCTATGCTGGGGTCATCTTTGTGGATTCCTGGGATTTTCCTAGCAACAAATTTTCCCCTAAGTCTGTAATGTCTCCCTCTATCAAACATCTTTTTCATTGTGCTCCCTCTTCATTTCTCACCCAGCTCAAACATCCCATTCTGTCATGTTCTCACCCACCGTTCTCTCCCCACTGTTGCCATCCCTCACCCCTAGTGTGCTCAGGAAGTCTCATCTATTTTTTTCATCCCAGGCCAATCCATGTGTCCATCTTAGGATCCTCTTTCTTTTACAGCTTCTCTTGAGCTATGAGTTGCAGTCTGGTTATCCTTTGCTTTACATCTATAGCTGAGTAGATACTATGTGTTTATGAGTCTGGGTTACCTCACTCAAAATGATATCTTTTAGGTTCATCCATTTACTGCAAATTAAATGATGTCTTTTTTTTTCAGCTGAGTAATAGTTTATTGTTGATATGTACCATATTTTTTGTTTATTCTTTGGTTGAGGGGCATCTACGTTGTTTGCAGGTTCTGGTTATTATGAATAATACAGCTATGAGCATAGATGAGCAAGTGTCCTTGTTTCATGACTGAGTATCCTTTGGGTATATGTTCAAGAGTGGTATCATTGGGTCATGAGGTAGATTAATTCTTAATTTTCTAATAAAATGCCATAACTAAATTTCCAGTGTGCTGGTTCCTTATTGTACTCCCACCAGCAGTGAGAAAGTGTTCCCCTTTCACCACATCTACTCCAATGTAAGCTATCATCAGTGTTTTTGACCTGAGACATTGTGACAGGTTTAAGATCATATCTCAATGTTCTTTACATTTGCATATCCCTGATGGATAGTCTTTTAGCCATTTGAGATACTTCTGCTGGGAATTTTAATAATAGGATTATTTAATTTTTTGATGTCTCGATTCTTGAGTTTTTTTAATATATTTTAGAGATTAAATCAGTCTCAGTCAGATGTGGTGTTGGTAGAAATATTTTCTCATTTTTTAGGCATTTGTTTTGTCTTAATTGACCATGGCCTTTGCCCTAAAGAAGCTTCTCAGTTTCAGGAGGTCCAATTTATTAATTGTTGCTATCAGTGTCTGTGCTACTAGTGTTATATTTAGGAAGTGGTTCCCTGTGCCAATCCATTCAAGGTTGCTTTCTACTTTCTTCTCTGTCAGGTTCAGTGGAACTGGATTTATGTTGGTGTTCTTGATCCATTTGGACTTTAATTTTGAGCATGGAGGTAGACATTGATCTATTCTGAATCTTCTACAGGTTAACATTTGTTGAAGATGCTTTTTTTTTCCTTTTGTACAGTTTGACTTCTTTGTTAAATATCAGGTATTCATAGATTTGTAGATTTATATCAGTGTCTTCAATTCAATTCCATTGGTCCAAATGTTGCTTTTTATGCCAGTATCAGTTGTTTATATTACTATAGCTGGAGAAATGGCTTAGCTAATAAAGACTAGGCTAACAACCACAAATATAATTTATGTAAATATGTAGTTATTGTTTGGTGATTTTATGTCATGCACCCCTTCAATCTAAGTTATCAATCCTCTCAGATTCATACCCACTTTTTTTAACCAGGTTTCTTTTTTTTTCTTTTTCTTATTATTATGAATAAAGAAGTCACATTTTCTATCCTTATATATCTTTATTCAAGGTCCTTTCCCCCTCCTACCACATCAGGTCATTATGTCTTCTCCACATCTCCTTATCCCCTCCATGGGTAGGCAGTCCCAAGGTCCCAAGGTCCCAATATTGCTTAGTTCAGCCTCCACTCCTGGAAAATCCAGTTTTCTCCCCCAACATCAAGACTGAGTCAGGTGATCCTGTAGGGAGAGTGAGATCCCAGGATTCAGTCCAAGGCATTTCTGATCCCAAGCTGTTCAGTGGATGTGGTTTACAGCTTGGACATGCTTAGCTTTTTGTTTTTGTTGTTTAGAGTCCACTAATGAGTGAGGACATCCCCTGCCTATCATTCTGGGTTTGTGATACCGCACTCAGGAGGATATTCTCCAAATCCATCCATTTGCCTGCAAATTTTAGGATATCATTTTTTCTTACTGCTGAGTAGTACTCCATTGTGTAGATGTACCACAGTTTGTTAATCCATTCTTCAGTTGAGGGGCATCTAGGTTGTTTCCAGGTTCTTCTATTACAAATAATGCTGCTATGAACATCGTTGAGGTAATGCCATTGGAGTGCGACTATGCATCTTGGGGTATACACCTAGAAGTGGTATTGCTGGGTCCTTGGGGAGATTGATTCTCAGTTTTCTGAGAAACCACCATACTGCATTCCAAAGTGGCTGAACAAGTTTACAGTCCCACCAACAATGAAGGAGTGTTCCCCTTGCTCTGCACCCTCTCCAGCATAAGCTGTCATCTGTTTCTTTTATCTTGGCCAGTCTGCAGGTGTCAGGTGGTATCTCAAAGTTGTTTTGATTTGCATTTCTCTGATAGCTAAAGATGAAGAGCACTTTTTCAAGTACCTTTCAGCCATTTGTAATTCTTCTGCTGAGAATTCCCTTTTTAGATCTGAACTCAATTTTTTCATTTGGTTATTCAAGGTTTTAGGCTCTAGATTCTTGAGTTCTTTATATATCTTAGAGATCTCTATCACTTGTAGGGTTGGTGAAAATCTTTCCCATTCTATAGGCTGTCTTTTTGTCCTATTGACAGTGTCCTTTGCTTTACAGAAGCTTCTCAGCTTCAGGAGAGCCCACTTATTGATTGTTGATCTTAGTGTCTGTGCCACTGGTGTTATATTTAGGAAGTGGTCTCCTGTAACAATTCATAAAAGTGTATTTCCCACTTTCTTTTCTATCAAGTTCAAAGTGGCTGAGTTTATTTTGAGGTCTTTGATTCACTTGAATTTGAGTTTTGTGAAGGGTGACAGGCTTAGATCTATTTGCAATTTTCTGTGAGAACTGAAGTAGAATTTGAGCTTTAGCAGTGTTTCTTTTACATAAGTAGGTACCCTTATATTAGGGGCATAAATATTAAGGATTGAAATTTCTTCTTGACCAATTTTTCCTGTGATGAATAAGTAATGACCATCCTAGTCCTTTTTAATTGTTTTTAGCTTAAAGTCTACTTTGTTAGATATTAGGATGGTAACCCCAGCTTGTTTCTTAAGACCATTTGACTGGAAAATCTTTTCCCAACCCTTTACTCTGAGCCTGTGTCAGTTTTTGTGTTTGAGATGTGTTTCTTGTGGGCAACAGAAGGATGGCTTCTGTTGTTGTATCCATCTTGTTAGTGTGTTAGTGTGAGTTGAGTCCATTGATATTAAGGGATATTAGTGACCACTGATTGATATTTCCTGCTACTTTTGGTGATAACTTGTTTGTATTTCCTTTCTCTGGGCTATTTTTCTGTGAGATTATTGATTGTGGTTTCATGAGTGTATCTGAGGTCCTTAGATTGGAGTTTTCCCTCTAATGCTTTCTGTAGTGCTGAATTGGCAGATAGATATTGTTTCAGTCTGACTTTGTCCTGAAATATCTTGTTTACTCCATCTATGGTGATTGATAATTTTGCAGGGTATAGTATTCTAGTTTGCCAGCCATGCTGTTTTAGTTTCTGCATAACTGACCAAGCCCTTCTTGCTTTCATCGTTTCCATTGAATACTCAGGTGTCATTCTGATGGGTCTACCTTTATAGGTAAGTTGGACTTTTCTTTTTTTTTTTTTAAGATTGCTACATATATATTTACTTTATGTTCAGCTTTCCCTCTGAATTTTTTTTTTCCATCCCTGTATATCCTTATTCAAGGTCCCTTCCCCCTGCTACCACATCAGGTCATTTTTTCTTCTCCACAACTCCCCATTCCCTCCCAGACAGTTCTATGGTCCAACTGACCCAATAATGCTTGGATCAGTCTCCACTCCTGGCAAATCCAGTTTTGTCCCCTCTCCCTCAAGAGTGAGTCTGGTGTTCCTATAGTTGAAGTGGGGTTCGAAGGATCAGTCCAGGGTGTTTCTGATCCCAAGCTGTTCAGTGGTTGTGGTTTGCTGCTTGGGCATGTTTGGCTTTTTTTTTCTTGTTTGTTTGTTTAGAGACCACTAATGAGTGAGTACATCCCCTGCTTATCTCTCCGACTTTGTGATACCTCACTCAGGAGGATATTCTCCAAATCCATCCATTTGCCTGCAAATTTTAGGATATCATTTTTTCCTACTGCTGAGTAGTATTCCATTGTGTAGATGTATCACAGTTTGTTAATCCATTCTTCAGTTGAGGGACATCTAGGTTGTTTCCAGGTTCTGGCTATTACAAATAATGCTGCTATGAACATAGTTGAGCTAATAACTTTGGAGTGTGAATGTGCCTCTTTAGGGTATACACCCAGAAGTGGTATTGCTGGGTCCTTGGGGAGATTGATTCTCAATTTTCTGAGAAACCATCATATTGCATTCCAAAGTGGCTGAACAAGCTTACACTCCCACCAACAATGGAGGAGTGTTCCCCTTGGTCCACATCCTCTCCAACATAAGCTGTCATCTGTGCCTTTTATCTTAGCCAATCTAACAGGTGTTAGGTGGTATCTCAAAGTTGTTTTGATTTGCATTTCTCTGATGGCTAAAGATGAAGAGCATTTTTCAGGTGCCTTTCAGCCATTCCCAGTTCCTCTGCTGAGAATTCCCTTTTTAGAACTGTACCCCATTTTTTGATTGGGTTATTCAAGGTTTTGGGCTCTAGATTCTTGAGCTCTTTATATATCTTAGAGATCAGTCCTCTATCACTTGAAGGGTTGATGAAAATCTTTTCCCATTCTGTAGGCTGTCATTTTGTCCTATTGACAGTATCCTTGGCTTTTCAGAAGCTTCCTAGCTTCAGGAGATCCCACTTATTGATTGTTGGTCTTAGTGTCTGTGCCACTGGTGTTATATTTAGGAAGTGGTGGCCTGTGCCAATTTGTATAAGTGTATTTCCCACTTTCTTTTCTATCAACTTCAAAGTGACTGGGTTTAAGTTGAGGTCTTTGATGCACTTGGATTTGAGTATTGTGCAGGGTGACAAGCTCGGATCTATTTGCATTTTTCTGCACACTTCCATCCAGCTATGCCAACACCATTTGTTAAATATACTATCTTTTTTCCATTGAATGTTTTGGGCCTCTTTGTCAAAGATCAGGTGTTCATAGGTTTTTGGGTTAATGTCTGGATCTTCAATTCTATTCCATTGGTCCACAAGTCTGTTCTTATGCCAGTACCAGGCTGTTTTTATTACTGAAGCTCTATAGTATAGCTTAAAGTCAGGGATGGTGATACCTTCTGATGTTCTTTTGTTGAGTAAAATTGTTTTGGCGATCCTGGCTTTCCTGTGATTCCAAATGAAATTGAGTATTGTTCTTTCAAGGTCCAAAAAATATTGTGTTGGGATTTTGATGGGCAGTGCATTGAATCTGTACATTGCCTTTGGTAGAATTGCCATTTTTACTATGTTGATCCTACCAATCCAGGAACATGGAAGAGCTTTCCATTTTCTGCTATCCTCTTCAATTTCTTTCTTCAGTGATTTAAAATTTTTGTCAAATATGTCTGTTACTTCTTTGGTTATAGTTACTCCAAGGTATTTAGTACTATTTCCAGCTATTATGAAGGGTAATGTTTCCCTTATTTCTTTTTCAGCTCTTCTATCTTTAGTGTATAGAAGGGCTACTGATTTCTTTGAGTTAATCTTGTATCCTGCTACATTGCTGAAGGTGTTTATCAGCTGTAGAAGTTCCTTGGAAGAATTTTGTGGGTCACTTATGTATACAATCATATCATCTGCAAAGAGAAATAGCTTCACTTCTCCTTTTCCAATTTGTATCCCCTTAATCTCTTTTCATTCCCTTATTGCTTTAGCTAAAACTTAGAGAACTATATTGAATAGATAAGGGGAGAGAGGATATCCTTGTCTAGTTCCTGACTTTAGTGGGATTGCTTTGAGTTTTTCTCCATTGAGTTTGATACTTGCTATCCGCTTCTTGTAAATCGCCTTCATTATATTTAGGTATTCTCCTTGTATTCCTGATCTCTCCAGGGCTTTAATTATAAAGGAGTGTTGGATTTTGTCAAAGGCTTTTTCTGCATCTAAGGATATGATCATGTGGTTTTGTTCCTTTAGTTTGTTAATATGATTGATAACATTTACAGTTTTTCGTATGTTAAACCAGCCCTGCAATTCTGGGATGAAGCCTACTTGGTCGTGGTGGTTGATATCTTTTATACATTGTTGTATACGGTTTGCCAAAATTTTGTTGAAAATTTTCACATCAATATTCATGAGGGAAATTGGTCTGTAATTCTTCTTTGTGGTGTCTTTGAGTGGCTTGGGTATTAGGGTGATTGTGGCCTCATAAAAGGAATTTGGCAATATTCCTTCAGTTTCTACTGTGTGAAATAGTTTGAGGAGTAACGGTAGTAATTCTTCTTTGAATGTCTGGTAGAATTTGGCACTGAAACCATCCGGACCAGGGCTTTTATTTTTGGGGAGGTTTTTAATGATAGTTTCAATTTCCTTAAGAGTTATAGGCCTATTTAGGTAATTAATCTGATATTCAATTTAATTTTGGTAGATGGTACCTTGTAGCAAGAATCTCAGATTGTATGGGAGAGGCATTGCTCTTTGGGGCAGCGCGCAGCGGCGACATAAAGAGAGACTTTTGAGACAGCGGGCGCAACGACAAAAAAAGAGGCTGTCTTTTTGGCCCGAGCACGCGGCGGCTCTGTATGGCAGTGGCTAGACTCTTTTGCTTGTGATTCTAACAAAATAAATCTTATTTAAAACATATCAATTAGTGACGAGTTTATTCCGTGATATTTGGCGGAGAGAGAGATAAAAAAAAAACAAATAAAAGATCACTATACTTACAAAAAACTATTAACCAAAAAATAAATAAAAAATAAATTAACATAATACAAATATTTATATATTAATACAAATAAAAAATCAATCTATATATTTGATTTAAATAATATATATATTAATACAAAATTAAACATAATACAAATGTTTATATATTGACATAAATAAAAAATTAATTTATACATCTGATTAAAATAATATATATTAATACAAAGTTAAATATATAATTGCCCTATTTTACACGTGTCTACCTCTGTCTAAAATATTTTGCACATTGATGTATATTAAATATATTGTCATTTCCATAATACAATTTCTACCTCTAATTATTTATGATAGTCATAACATTTGT